>PVJS01053839.1:0-13160 GCA_004027185.1 Glis glis
TAGCGCGGAGGTAGAACGCCCCTGGGTTCAATCCCCGGTACCACACACACACACAAAAAAATAAAATAAAATAGGGCTGGAGGTGGAGCTAGGAGGTAGAATGCCCCTGGGTTCAATCCCCAGTACCACACACACAAAAAAAAAAAGGAAAAAAAAAAGAAAAGAAATACTCCTTCAACCAGACAAGTCCTCACAAATTCATCAGAATTCATGAAGTTTCCAATATGGCATGCTATGGAACTGACCCTAGGACCCCTTTAACTTCTCATCCTAGTTACTCTAGGAGTCTCCTTCCCCTCCCTGGAATCACTGATCTATTTCTTAAAAGTTGGAGGTAAAACAAAAGTTTTAGTCTCTGAATTCCGCATGCATTAACAGTATGCTAGGAAAAGTCCAACTTTTCATTTCCTTCTATTATTTAGGGGGGGTGGGCTAGAAGATTTCTCAAATGTATCTTTTCCTGATTATAAAATTTGCCTGCATAAGCATGCTTGGAAAATACTTCTTCCTTCTAAAATACACACCAGAACGCAGACAGTACTTTATCCTTGGATCTGCTCTTCCTGAACGCCCTTCCCCATCTCCACCCAGTAAAAGACACTAAGCCCCAAACTGACTGAGCCAACACCCTAAGGACTGGTGGTACCTACCAGGCGGGAGTTTCTCTTCATATCTTTTAGCTGAGCTGTCAACTTGTCCAACTCCGTCTGGTGAACCTCCAGATACTCACTGCAAAGACAAGACATCACCGTGAAATTTCATTGTTAGGACAAATCTGGTGTAGTTGTTGACTTTTTTCTTTCTGATAAAGGGGTTAAGAATTTGAACCCTGCTCTATAGATAGGGAGCGAGAGGGGGGCTCTGTTCTTTCCCAGTCTCTTGACATTTTAGGAGCTCTAGCAGTTGCATCTGATACTGTCATAAAGGAGGACTCCCCTGAAGCCAAGTTCAGAAATGAGAATCCAACCAGGAGGGAAGAGGCATGACACCCATTGGTGGCTAATTCTATGTAGGTAAATACAACACTAACTATAGATGTTTCATTACATGCTAGGAAAGTTTTATTCTGGACAAGCAATTCCTATAATAGACTCAGGGAGGTTTTTAGAGCCCTTCAACAAACAAACTCTAGCATGGCTATGCCTGTCTACTATACTTTAAATGGAACCAGCACTAGATGGAGTTAACTATGAACGCACTACTGCTTCAGGTCTCCTTCGAGGATGTCATGGGTATGAGGTGGAATCCCAACGTATTTCACATCTTTGAGACTCATTAAAGGTTTCCTTGGTCATAGTACCGGAATAAAATACCGACTACAGAAATGGCCTTTTTAAACAAGATCTCATAAGACTAGCTTTTCTCCTGGCTGTTCTAGAAAGCAGTGCATTATCAGCGTGATGTTCTTACTCCAGTCCATTTTTCAAGGCCCTGTAGACCTCTTCTAGTCTTTTAGGCTGAGGCTCTTTGGGAGGGTTGTTGTTTTTGTGTCCTAAGTTGTGCATTTTCTTCAGTTTGGCCTGGGGCTTCTTGAGAGCAGAGGCATTCTCAATGAAGGAGTTACACCTACAGAAAGAAAGGAGAGAGGAAATTGTGAGCCTCGGGACCTGAAAGGATTTGAACAAAGAAATGTCTTTTTAATCATCTTGGCTTCGTATCAGCATCCTTTGGAGCAGGCAGCATGCCTCGGTACAGTGACAGATCTGAGCCGTCCTGCATTTTGTTTCTTGGTATGGAATCTGTTAGCTGCTGAAATCTGAAAGTTTTGCTGCTGGGCAGAGGCTACCCAAAGGCAAAGCCTGGCTTCAGATCTATACCTTCTGAGTGAAGAATGTCGCTTCACAGAAACCTCTGGAAGCCAAGAATAACTGGTTCCGGGTGGAAATAGTGGACTGGCAGGAGGACAGAATCTAACTAAAAAAAATATGCACATTGTATAATGTCAAGCACAAGCTTCCACTAAATTTTACTAGGATGTAAATGAATCCTTTTTGATAAACAGCTGTAAGCGTGACAAATGGCTAATTTTAAGTAGCATTCAAGAAAAGTATAGGTTGCTGCATTGATCGCCTTCCTTAAAGCTTTATTTTTATAAAATTATGTGTAGGTATAACTTATGAAAACTCGCCATCTCTATTAATGGCTGAAATGCAGCTGATAGTGGTAATATAGACACCTAACAACTTCAACCTAAGCTACTGATCTGATCAGGAGACCAAGATACCAGCAGCTCAGTGATCCAGAGATGGATAGGTGCATGCTCCATCCTGGGCTACTAATTATGCTCCTCTCCTGTACTGTGTGTGTGTGTGTGTCAAGTAGGGACTACACAGGGCAGAGCACATAGGCCCTCCAAGGGGGAGATCTTTATGATATCAGAAAAATAAAGTTAAACCTTATTATGTGTTACCTATCCACGACCTGTGTTCTCTTGTTTTAGAGGAGATTCCAGGGAAACTAGGAGACTAATTTTTTTTTTCAGTACCAGGGATTGAATCCAGGGGTGTTCTACCTCCAGGCTACATCCCTAGCCCTATTTTTTATTCTTTATTTTGAAACAGGGTCTTACTAAGTTGCAGAGGGCCTCACTAAGTAACTGAGGCTGGCCGCAAACCCGGATCCTCTGGTCTCAGCCTCCCAAGTACTGGGATTATAAGCGTGCACCACCTGGCAGGAGACTAATTTTTATAACCTCTGTCTGAATGACATCTGCTCCCTGGCATCAATCTGCGGAGCACATTCTATCCTTACTGCATAACTTCATACCAAACATAGTCTCCAAAATGTGAATGGAATAGAAAATGTGCTTCAGAAGGGGAGTGGGCAGGGAGAGGTCCGCACACAGGGGGCCTGCTTATCCAAGCCCCTGGGCCTTCACCTTTGCAGGAGGAGTTCTGAATGACAGGCAAGAAGTGAGAGCCCTTCATTATGGGCATGTTATTGTTTCAATGAAAAGGGGATTGGAATAATTGTGTGTGTGTGTGTGTGTGTGTGTGTGTGTGTGTGTGTGTTGCCAGGCTGCGTGCACACAGACCCTCTTCAGAACATTCAAGCCTGCGTCCTCAGGCTGCACCCAAGGAGGGAACCACCCAGCACTTGCCTGGATCTCCTTTCCTGAAGGCCACTGAAGCCCGCAAAGGACTGGCTCCTGATAATCCCATTGGGCCCGCCAGGCGAGAAGGACTGGGATCCTACGAGCATGATTTCTGGGAGTCTGGTCGGCAGTCCTATCAGACAAGAGAAACATCATGGCAATTTACAGGCAGGTTCAGACAGAGAGCACACTAAGCTTGTCAACAATTTAAAAGTGTGACACAAGGGGAGGTGAGTCAGAGGTCCTTATTCGGGGCTCGAGGGCCATGAGATACTGGGAAGATTCTTTCCCGTAGCACGTCCTTTTTAAGTCAAAGGGTTCCGCTCTTAGGTTAAAAAAAAAGATACCCCAAATAAATATAAATTAGACAAAATTATCAATCACTTTAGGTTTCCTTTAGGAATTCTTTTCTTTGCAACGTTCCATCACGCCTTCCTGAACACAAGGACTTTTGTAACACTGACCTCCATCCAACCACCAAAAAACACAAATAGGCTGTGTCTAAGATTCAGACAGGTCCTATGTGAAACTCAAAACACAGTGAGGCTTTCAGGGAGAATTCTGCACTTAGAAGTCATAAGACTAAGAACACAAAGCTTCTTTAGAGATGAACTTACTTAAACTTGCTTTCCCTGTCTATCCTCGGGTGTATTCTGAAAGATAAGATCGTGCCACGACTGTGGTAGTGCAAAGTAAGAAGTGTCGAGGGAGTGCCCATGAGAGAAGCCAGCATCCAGGCCGACACCCAGGCAAGAGAGGGGGGACAGGCAGAAGGAAGACAGAGGAAACCCGCTGCCTGCATGGCTTTCCTGGAGACTCACCGAAATAACCAGGATGCATGGTCAAAACTCAACTTCAACTAGGCAGAAGCCCAAGGTTAGTTCTCCCAAAGGACTGCCCCAGCGCTGCTAGGTAATCCTGTCCCTTTTAGATCAGGCAGAGTCACCTACCATTGTCTCAACAGGTGACTTCAGTCCAGGAAGGGAATGAGCTAGCCCGAAAAAGGTAGAGGCTGTTCAGATCGAAGCCTTCCCAGGCAGGCAGACACCAAACTGGTGTGAGGAGCATCAATGGTTGTCCTTTATGGACCCAGTGAGAAAGAAGAAGAGCTAAAGAAGTAACAGCAGCCGCTCCCCAAAGCTGCCAAAGATTCTTAAATCCCCTCCCTCCTCTCCAGGAGAGAGCCCTCTGGGGCTTATGTGCATTCTTGCACGGAAGAGGTACTGACTCACTGGGAATGGGCAATAGGCTTGCTCTTTGATCACGATGGGACAAAAAAAAAAATCAGGCCAGCTGAAGAGGGAATTTTAAGTTTGGGGGCATTCTTTGGAATTTTAAACATACTGAAGTAAAAGCAGAAAACGTAATATGCAGTGCACACGTGGCTAGGCAAAAGGCAGTTGTAAATAAGGCTCTCTCTCCAGTTACTTCCCCAGTCCGAAGTCTCCAAAACAGCCCGGATTACTTTAGTTTCTCTGGGAGGTACCTGTAAGTACTTTATGTCTGCATTTCATTAAGCACACCTTCCTTAAGCTCTTAGAGATTGTCTGGGCTACCATTGCATCACATGCAAACTTGTACTGTGGCTCATGTTCTTTATGTATGCAATTATATGTGTACAGCGTTATGTGTGTATATATACATGATTGCGTGTACATATATATTTGTATTATATATTACATATACGTGTATATTATATATATCTGTGTGTATCTATGTGTGTGTAGATAGATATATATATTTGTATTATATATTATATATATGTTATATAATATATGTGTATTATATATATCTGTGTGTATCTATGTGTGTGTAGATATATTGTATTATATATTATATATGTGTGTATTATATATATCTGTGTGTGTGTATCTGTGTGTGTGTGTGTGTGTGTGCGTAGATAGATAGATAAGATCGATAGCTTTGTTATGCTGGAGGTCAAACCCAGGGCCATGTGCATGCTAGCCAAGCGCTCTACCACTGAGCTATATCCCCAGTTCTCTGTCCAGTAATTTGAGAACCAAACATCTATCTTAAAGTCTCAATTTGGTAAACTTTATTAGTATTGAACCTCATTTTGTAAATTACTGTTTGATATGTCTATTGCATTATGGACATTCTTTGATCACAGAAAAAAAGAGTATTTAAAATATTTAACTGTATCATTGTCTTTTACTTCCTGGAGATTATATTTTTTAAGCCAAAAAAGATTATTTTCTTTTATCCATTGGAGCAGTAGTTTAAACTACTATGCCTGGCTCCAATCCCCAGGCATTTGGATTTAATAAATATGGGGTATGACCTGAGTATGGGGATTTTTTAGAAGTTAATTTTTATGTGTCCTCAGGTAATTTTTGATGTTCAGCAAAGTTTGGAAGTCACTGCCTTAGAGGTTCTGATTATACAATCAGTTGCACTAGTGAAAGAAAAAAAGTAAGAGCGAGACAGACAGAAAAAAGATGCCAAGTTGGTTGAAAATTTAAAACTTCTGGAAATAATAATCTGCTACAATTTATCAAATCCAACTTTTAAAAATGTTATTTGGTCTTCAGCCCTTCTCTGCAAAGTTTAAGTGTCTCATTAAATGAATTAAACACTAGAGAATAAAACATGTCCCAGATTGTGAAATCCTCTTCCTTCTTTCTCTTTTCCTATCACAGGTAAGAAAGGCTCCTCAAAATAAAATAAATGTCTGTCCAGGGTTGTTAGATTATAAAATGCACTGGCAAAGGAAAAAAAAACCCTCAGAAAGTTTTCATTAAATTTACACGTGGGCTAGATGGTGACTGGGACTGTGAATGGGTGAGCAGTTCTATTGACACTGGGTTTTGTCTTTGTGGTCTTAGAAGTGATCACTATCTACCAGGAAAGAATGTGGCAGAGAAAGGCTTACCCTGAGATCTCTATCCTGCCATACACTTCCCTGAAGGCTGACACTCTGCCTGAGGAGACTCAATAAACAAGTACACACACACGCACACACACACACACACACACACACACACACACACGTGCGCACGCAGGCAGGCTCTTGAAGAAGCAAGGAATGGTTGGACAGGGGGGCAGGAGGCAATAGGGAAGAGCACACAAAACTTCCCCCTCCCCAATTCCCTAATTCAAAAGTAAGGAGGATCTGGGCTTCGTGGCGCATGCTTGTAATCCCAGTACTTGGGAGGCTGAGACAGGAGGATCAGGGTTCACGGCCAACCTCAGCTACTTAGTGAGGCCCTCCTCAACTTAGCGAGACCCTGTTTCAAAATAAAGAATAAAAAATAGGGCTGGGGGTGTAGCTCGGAGGTAGAATGCCCCTGGGTTCAATCCCCAGTACCACCAAAGCTGTTTCCATTCTTTATCATCTTTTTGATGGCTCCACTCCTACCTGTTAGGGCCCCAAATCTTCAGCCTGTTCCCTGGATTGCCAGGAAGCCCCACAGCCCCACCCTTCTCCCAGCTTCCTGAAAAACTACCCTTCTAAAGCTAAGCAACTCATTGGCAGGTCTCATGGATTTAATTACCCCCTGCCAGAATAGTTTGCATTGTAATAGCAGGTGCATCTTTGGGCCAAAAACAAGTACCTAAAGAAAGGACTGGAGGAAGTGCCCTTTCAGGGCTGGCCAGGGTGCAAAGGAGGAAGTATGGGAAGTTGGGGGGACAATTTGGCAGTATCTATTAAAATGCAAGACGCTCTTGTCCTCTGGTATCCCCTCTAGAGAAATGCCCAAGTGCACAAAGAAGCATTTGCAGGGGTGTTCATTACGGACAGTGTTAATAATAGTGGGAAAATGAGAAATGATATGAATATTAGTCATTAGAGCTGGGTGTAGCTCAGTGGTAAGAGTGCTTGCCCTCAATGTGCAAGGTCCTGGGTTCAATCCCCAGCAAAGCAAAAATAATAAAAAAAAATGCAGAATGGCTAATACACTGTGATGTAACTATAGGACTGAGTACTAAAGGGCAGTAAAAAATAATATGTTCACATAGAAAGATCCCTAGGCAACAGTATGATGCCAGGAATGTTAAAAAGACAACTATATAAAACTATGTATAGCAAGAGAAAAGTTCAGACCATCTGATTCATAGATAGTCTATGGAGAGGTAAGACTGAGTGGGAGTAGGCAACATTTTAATGCTTTCTACATTGTATTAATTCTTATAGAGGAAATGGATTCATGTATTATTTATAGGATGCAAAATTCCTGTTTTTAAAAAAATTGCTTGGAATTGGGAGTGGAGGGGAGAGAACTCACATACAAGATCATTCTGTTGCATAGCAACTGTATTTATATAGTTGTTTATAAGTCTTGCAGAGGAGCAATATGGTTTCCAAGAAATAATGTATTAGGTTCCATAAATTTTGATTACATGTGAACAATTCAGGTTCCCCCATGAAGTCCATATTATGAGTTCTGAGCTATGTGACTTATTTCTGTTTGCAAAACTTTTAGAGACGACACCTGACACAAAATTCACCAAATGTCATATCTGATAAGCAAGAAAATCCATGTCAAATAATAAACTCACTCATCTTTGGAAACTGCTACTTAGAACTGCTGGGGCTTTGAAACATGTTTCCAGTCTCCCAGTTATTGACTCCTCTCCTGGTCTTTCTGAGAATTCCTGCAGAACATTCATTTTTGTGTGTTGATCCCAGATAGGCTTTTAATCTTGGGCAAATGGTGACGTTGCTCTGGTCTGCACCTCACTTTGTGCTGTTATAGGAGGCTCCCCTGAACACCAGGCAGCTGCCCCTGCCCTGCCATTCACACAGAAGGGACCAACGGGATCTTTCTGGAAAGTATCCCAAACACCTCGGTTAAGAGTTGAACAAGCTAAACGCAGTGGCGCACACCTGTAATCCCAGTACTCAGGAGGTTGAGGCAGGAGGATCACAAGTTCAAGGCCAGCCTGGGCAACTTATGAAGATCCTGTCTCAAAATAAATAAAAAGGGCTGGGTTGTAGCTTAGTGGTAGAGTACCCCGGGGTTCAATCCCCGGTATGACAAAAAAAGAGAGAGAGATGGATGAACAAATGCTACCTTTCTGAGCTGAGCCTCTTGGCTCAAAAGCCTCAAGGCCACAGCCATTTGTCTTCTTGATTCTTGGTACAATGGAAACCACTGCTTTTTCCCCAGCTAAGTTCCAATTAACCACACACTAGGGCTCTCTGAAATTAAAATAAGTAAAAGATTTTATGCATCTATTATAAACACTGTGATACAGGAACACTGGGCCTTGGAGATGCAGCGAGCCAGTGCCCCACCTAAATGCCTGTGTCTTAAATCAGAAGGAAGGGCATCACACCCACAGGGGTGGGAGAGAGGACTGCATCTGGAGATGGGAGGAGGCAGCTGGGGATGATAAAAAGAGATGAAGGGATCAGAAGATCCCCCCATCCCACCAAGTCTTGGGCTATAATTGGATCAGAAATAACAGGTAGACCAAGACTGCAATTGAGAGGGGGAGATTTCCAATTACCTGGAGAACCTGGATATAACCCTGCGGGGGTGGCTGCCTAGAGCTGGCTCTGAAGGACATCTGTCATGGGGCGCCAGCAGCAGATGTGGTACCAGTGATGTTTGGAGAGCCCAGTCTAGGTGACAACTCTGCTTCCCTTACTATTTTTATAAGCTGGCATTCTGGCTTATGAGACACTTTCCTGTGATTAGCTTGTGTTAGCAAGTCTCCCCTCAAATTCCAACAATTCCACTCTAGGGTTTGTAGGGCTAGGTACACTAAGGTCAGGATCCTGACCTGCAACAGCAACTGGTCCGCCTCGAATCTCCTACCAGCCAGGCATGAATCTCCAAACTGACTGGTTCAGAGTGGAGTGCTAGAGGCATTGATGAATCTATAAAGCGATTAGCAGACTGACTAGTCAGATAGAAAGAATGTAAATATTGATCATTAGTTAAGAACACTGAGATTCATGAAAGGGAATAGGAATCATTAGATTATTTTTAGTTTTTACAGACATAAAGGCACTCTTCTCTATCAGGAAAATACAGAAAAGAAAGATGGTAGGGGATAGAAGGGAGGGGAAAAACTGTACTGTTTATACCACCCAAAAAACAGCAGTAAAATTTGGTGTGTTTGATTTTCTTCAACTCTTCCATTTCCATATAAAGCACAATTATTTAAGCATATTATATTGCGTGCTAAATTTTGTATCCTGCTTGTCTCTATCAGATTTTTTTTAGAGCTCTGCTGAGGAGTTTGTACATTAGTTTTGGTTTTTTTTTTTTTGTGGTGCTGGAAATTGAACCCAAAGGCATTCTACCTCCTAGCTACATTCCCAGACTGATTTTATTTCTTATTTGGAAACTGGAAACAGGGTCTCACTAGGTTGCTGAGAGCCTTACTAAATTACTGAGGCTGTCCTTGAACCTGCGATCCTCCTGTCCCAGCCTCCCAAGTATTAGGATTACAAGCATGTACCACCACGCCTGGCTAACTTTTTTCTTAAACTATCTTTAAAAGGATATTTAGGTCAACTCCATAGTCCATGTGCTCCTTTGGACAACAAAAGGCTAAAGGCAAATCAACCAGTCTTCATTAAGTGTGTGTGTGTGTGTGTGTGTGTGTGTGTGTGTGTGTGTGTGTTACTAGGGATGGAATCCAGGCCCATGCATGCTAGGTAAGCACTCTACCACTGCGCTACATATCCAGCTGTACATGTTTTTTTGGTACTGGGGATTGAACCCAGGGGTGTTCTACCTTTGAGCTACACCCCGGCCCTATTTTATTTTTTATTTCAAAATGGTATTGTTATGGGCTGGGCGTAATGGTGCACGCTTGTAATCCTAGTACTTGGGAGGCTAAGACAGGAGGATTGCAGGCTTGCGGCCAGCCTCAGCTACTTAGTGAGGCCCTCTGCAACTTAGTGAGACCCTGTTTCAAAATAAAGAATAAAAAATAGGGTGGGGGTGTAGCTCGGAGGTAGAATGCCCCTGGGTTCAATCCCCAGTACTGCAAAAAAAAAAAAAGGTATTGCTAATTTTATTTTTGATTTTCAGATACGGTAGGTTTGTCCAAAGGCAACCCTGCAAGGTTGAGACCAAGGCTTTCCATGGGAAGTAAGAGAATGCATGAGCATTTGTACATGCCTGAGTTGTAAGATATCAAACATGAAAATTTAAAAAGCCAAGGGAATAGCTGAACATTATTGCTTTAACCCTTATGGTGTTCTTTGTGGATTTAACCAAATCCTCTATCTAATTAAGATCCTTACTAATGATAGAAAATATAAGAGATATATCTGCAATTTCTGAGATTTCTGAGTGATGTGAGTGAGGAGATCTCAGTTCTGGCCAAAACATTTCTCATAAGTGCAAAAATGTCAACTTAGAAACCAAGTATTAGCGAAGCTGTGCAGTCTCCACAGCTTGACTGAGGCCAATCTGCGATGAGATGAGGGACCAAGAGGTGAGTTTCCAGGCAGCTGGGTGACCTGCCCACAGGAGTTCAGCTCTGTAACCAGCCCAGGTGTTTGCCTGAGGCCAGGGATGGAGCAGGCCAAGGAGCCTGGAGAAGTGTTGGGGTGTGATGGAAATGTTCTACAACCACATTACGGTGACGGTTGCACAACTGTGAAAACTTATTAAAACTCAAACTGAATACTTAAGATGAGTACACGCGATGGTATGTGAATTTTACATCAATACTGCAGTTATTTTTAAATCACCTTTGATTTCTAGAAAAAAGTCATCTTTTCTTCTGCAAGAGGAAGGGCCAAGAAATCTGGACTTGGGAAGGAAAGGCTGAAGCAACAAGGAACCACCTGAGAGCCAGTGATTTCCCGTGAGTCCTTTCTCCCAGCAAGGCCACATCTGATGAAGCACGCCGCCCCAGTACACTCAGAGTCATTTCTTCATGCCCAGCTTAGAAGCCTCCTTCCTCCTTTT
Organism: Glis glis; assembly: GCA_004027185.1. Taxonomy (NCBI): domain Eukaryota; kingdom Metazoa; phylum Chordata; class Mammalia; order Rodentia; family Gliridae; genus Glis; species Glis glis. Next base: position 10,996 of record PVJS01053839.1, read on the forward strand.
TTTTTTTTTTTTGTGGTACCGGGGATTGAACCCAGAGGCGTTCTACCTCTGAGCTACACCCCTGGCCCTATTTTTTATCCTTTATTTTGAAACCGGGTCTCATGAAGTTGTGGAGGGCCTCACTAAGTAGCTGAGGCTGGCCGTGAACCCGGATCCTCCAGTCTCCGCCTCCCACGTACTGGGATTACAAGCGTGCGCCACTACGCCTGGTGCTGTCCTCCTTCTTCCTTTCCTAACAACACCATCCTGTTTCTGCTCCCCTACATCTTGGTCAAGAGCAGAAGTATAATTCAGTTGTTTGCAAGAAACGTGTGGGCCAGATGTAAATAGCCTGCTTTGCTAAATGATTATTTGAGATGAATCCTAAAAATAGGTGTCTGCTTATTATACGGTTACAAGGTACCTATTACAGAACGGTTGACTAATCTTTTAAAAAAAAGTGGATATATATAAGTCATTGTCTATTTTTTATGTGTGGCTGCTTTAAAAAAATAAGTCAAGGCAATGCGAGTATGTGCTTCTCGGTTGTCAGCACTGTTGGTGAACCAAATGATCAAATGATAAATGTATGCGTGACATGTTATGCTGATCAACTGAGACAAGTAATGTGAATGGACGAGAAAATTTATAGAACAACTCAGATAGCATCACTCCTCAGCAGGGAGATGGAAGCACCAAGGTCAGGATTTCTCTTTCTTTTTTTTTAAAATACACTTTTATTGGTGCATTGTAATCACACATCATAGTGAATTTCAGCATAATAGGGACATACATGCACACAGCACTTGGTGAGCTTCCCTACCAAGGTCAGGATTTCTAACGGGCAAGCATTGAACTTGATCAATAGTTTACCACTATTTTAACTTATGCATGTTATTTAGCTTCTCTGAATTCTGGTTTCCTCATTTGTATAAAATGACCAAGAATTCAGAAGAATTTTGTGGGGTGCCTGGTAGGTAATACGTTCTTAAAACTAGTTGTTAATAGTAATTTTATTTCTTTTCTTTTCTTTTTTTTTTTTTTGGTACTGGGGATTGAACCCAGGGGCATTCTACCTACAAGCTCACCCCCAGCCCTATTTTATTTTTTATTTTGAAACAGGGCCTCATTAAGTTGCTGAGGCTGGCCACAAACCTGTGATCCTCCTGTCTCAGCCTCCTAAGTACTGGGATTATAAGCATGTGCTGCCACGCCTGGCAATAGTAATTTTAAATGACAAGGAGTTCTCGCCAAAGAGAGGGAGAGATAAATAAGTCAGGAACAGCCAGGAAGTTTCATAAAGAAGACAAAGCCTTAGTAATGTTCAGAGGAATGAATGTGAGCTGAGTAGGTGAAAGGTAGGGAAATTGGAGCTAGCATTTTTTTTGTTTGCTTTGTTTAGATTTTGGTACTGAGGATTGAACCCAGGAGTGCTACACCCCCAGCCCTTAAAAAAAACTTTTTTAAAAATTTTGAAACAGAGCCTCCCTAAGGTATAGCATACTGGCCTAGAACCTCTGATCTTCCTGTCTCAGCCTCCCAAGTACTGGGATTACAGGTGTGTGCCACTGTGCCTGACTAACTAGCATGTTTTTGAAGATATCAATTTTTACATAATTAAACAACACTGGTAAGAACTAAAAACATGAGTATTTTGGAAGCCCAGTTCAAAAGTAAATTTTTTTTAAAAACTCGATTTTGAAATAGTTTGAAGCTTACAGGAAAATTGTAAGAAAAGCACAAAAAGCCTCTCATCTACCTTTCTCCTAACCTAGACTCACCATTTGTTGACACCTGCCACATTTTACCTTGTCATTCCCCTTTCACATATACACACACTCACATTGTTTTTTCCAAGTCCTTTGAGAGTAAATTTGTATAGACACATTTCCACCTCCCCATTGACTAATTTGCAGATATGGCACAAATTTACTCTTAAATACACACTGAACTATTTTTTTCCTGAGAACACGGACGTTCACTGACATAACCACAGTCCAATGATCAATATCAGGAAACTTAACATCAACACACTATCTTCTAATGCACAGACCTTATTTAAATCCCACCAGTTATCCCATAATATTCTGTATGTTGTCTGCCCTACCCTTATTCCAGGAGTCTATGTGGGATCCTATACTGCCTCTCTGGTCGTGTGTCTTCAGTCTCTTTTTTTTTTTTTTTTT
>PVJS01053840.1:0-13164 GCA_004027185.1 Glis glis
GGGCAGGGATTTATTACCCAATGCCAGGGCAATTAAGTGGGCTTGTCCTTTATGTCCGTATTTGTCTCCCCTGGCCTTCAACTGTATCTACCTTGTCTCTGTTGTTGAAAACCCCAAAGGCCAAATTTAGAAGGTGATCAACGGGAATCTGAGGTCCCCTTTCCTGAGGGATACATAAATATAAAACCCTTAAAAACTAGAGGGCTTCCCCAGGGGCCCTCTAAAAACCAAACACCAGCAGGAAGCAGAGGCTGAGGTTTGGGGTTCCTTTAAAGGTCTCCTCTCAATTTTTCTTCAGGTCACTATCCAAAAATGTCCTCTAAACGTGGGCTCAGAGGCCAGAGCTCTTGAATATTTATCAAGTGCCTCCTGGCCAATGTGGGAGACTTGAGAACAGGAAAATCAGGCCCAGGCGGGTGTCTGCGGAGCCTGCTGGGAGCTGGTCAGACTTTGCAAGCTTCAAGCTGCCCAGTTGATTCTGCTGAATCCTGCCCTGCCCTCCCCGCGCCCCTGGGATGTGGGTGTGGCCCTGGCTGCTGCCAGGCGGTTGGCTTCTTGTTGCCAGACTCCTCTCTGACTTCCACTGCAGGCCAGGCGCGACTGTGGCTCCATTGTCCACAGTGGCCTGGGCTGACCATCTGGCCTGGAGGCCTACCCTGGGAGGATGCAGACTAACATGGTGTCACAAAGCCCTGCTTTGTGGCCCTGACTGGAGGGCCTGTCACTAGCTGGGAGATGGTCCCTGGCAGATCCTGGCATGTGGTGCGCAGACAGCTCGGTGCTGGTCACAGTCTTCAGAGTATCACCCATTTTTGGATGCAGCATCCTGAGCCCTGAAATCTCTCCAGTATGTGCTGCCCCTATCTCCACATGGAGCCTGATGGCCCCAGGCTCATTGTGTGCTGACCCCAAGCAGGGGTAGGAGGGAGACTAGGAGCAGTAGTTTGTGCCTACTGCTGGCTGAATGGAACCAGAGGCAGCATCATGGCTGTAGAATGTGGTTGCGCCAGTTTCTGGGAATGGTACCCTAAGGTTGTGCAGAGCCTTTATAGTGTCGCTCCTGGCATCAGAGGGCAGCATGGCATGTGTGGAGCTTGTCTACCCCTGCCTTGAGGCAAGGTCCCTCAACAACAGCAGCAGCACCCTTGCGGGTGGGACATCCGGCCAGAAGAAAACAGAAGTAAATATGTCTTTCATCTCAGGATAGGGAATTTCTTAAACAAGACACACACACACACACACACACACCATAAAATAAGATTCATAATGAACCAAGGCTAAGTTTAAGAGCCTTGGTTCATTGCAGATTTATTCAAAGGACTTAAAAGATTTAAGTCACAAACTGGGGAAAATAGATATGTGTAATGTACAGGTGGCAAAGAATTAGAATCAAGAATATACAGTCTTGCATTCTCAGTGGGGCAGAGTGAGTAGGACATATACAGCCAAGTATAAAAATGGGCAAAAAAGCTGCTCTTTGTGCAAATGCCTATAATCCCAGTTACTTGGTAGGTCGAGATGGGAGGATAGCAGGTTCAAGGCCAGTGCGCTGTAACTTCATGACAACCTGTTTCAAAATAAAAAAATAAACAGGGCTGGTGTGTAGCTCAGTGGTAGAACACCCCTAGGTTCAATCCCCAGTTGCTCCCCCCCAACACACACAGGCAAAAAATATGAACAGGCATTTTATAGAGGGGAAAATACGTAGGGCCTGTGGACATAGGAGGATGCTATTCCCGGCAGTACTCAGGACCCGCTTGTCCCTGGGCATAGAGATCCCTTCCCAGTTGGACCTCTCTCTGGAAAGCTTGGCCTGCTGGGTTCTGCCAAGCTCTCTGCCCTGTCCTTCCCCCGACTCTCTCCCAGCCAGAGCCTGGTCTGACCCCTGCTCTTACCCCTCCTGTCTGCACCAATAGCGATGCAGCAGACCCTCCAGGTCACCTGCCCCTCTCTGTCTTCCTCAGCTGCTGTCCTGGTCCCAGCAGGCCAAGCCGGCTATAAGGACCACATTTTCAAACAGAAAATTTATCCACTTCAGGAATGAGCTCCATGGGGACCTCAGGGCTGACTATTTAATGGCAGGCAATTAAAATCTTTTAGATCGAGTTCAGGTGGAAAGAGTCTCGCTCCCCTGACCGTAAAGCTACCCCTTTCCCCTCGTGGGCAGCAGTGGTGGCCACCGGCCCAGTCTGAGCCTCCTAGTAATGAGGCACACACACAGACAGGAGCCAGCCTGTGGAGGCATCATGCCTAAGTGGCTGATGAAGCGGTGATGGCACACCTGGGCAGCTCGCTCAGAATCGTGCTGGCACTTTTCCTTTGGGGTTTAGTAGGTTCAGAAACCTCTCTTGATTAGCCTTAAAGCACCTAAACATGCAGCTGAAAGCATATCCTGAAATGAGCGAACCGTGCTTGGAATGAGAACTAGATAGGGCTCAGCCTACAGGGAACTTCTGCGTGGTCTGTGTCCAACAAAGACCCAACGCCGAGCTGGGAGTTGGGTGCCACTTCCAAACTCGCTGCTCTTAGGAATTGGTGAACCCTTTGGTGAAATGTGGCTGAGGAACCAGCCATCGTGGTCATCATCTGTGTCCTTGTTGCACTGTGCTCTTAAACCAGGTTGTCCCCCCCTCCGCCCCCTTCCACCCTGTTTGGATTCTAAGCCAGTTGGGACACAATGGTCGCCATTCCCCCAATCCTCCCACCCCTGTGACCTTTATGAAAACAGCAGGCTGGGTGGGTCTCCTGCAGTCCTTGTCAACTGTATAAGGAGATTTTCCTTTTTTTCTCAGCCCCTCTCTTTCTTTGTTTCCTTCACTCTGCAAATCAAGCTCTCATTATACACCAGTCTTGTAGGCACTGAGGACACCTCTGAACCAAACATCCCCAAATCCTTGTTCTCATAGAGATTGCATTGCAACTGGGGAGACAGGAAATGAACAGAATAAGAAGTGAAGCCTGTGACATGTTGCGCGATAAGCAGTCCAAGAATAACTTTTAAATATCTGAATGGCGCTATAACTGTAAAAATAGGTGTTTTCACTGACCACTTACTAATAATGAACACAGGTGGGGCAATCACTATAGGGCAGGCATTGCATTCAGTGACTCTTCATTTACTTATTTATTTATGGTACTAAGGATCAAACCTAGGCCTTTGCATGCTAGGCACCATGCTCTACCACTGAGCTCCACCCCCAGACCCTCAGTGGCTCATTGAAATTGCATGCTAACCCCCGTGCTAGGTACTATTCTTATCCTCAGAAGAGGAAACTGGCACATGGGGGAGTTCAGTGACTTCCCAAGATCAGCCAGCTGCTAAGAAATGGAGTCCAATTTGAATCTAAAACTGAGGGCCCCTGCAATTGTTATTCTTGGTTATAGCAATTGTGCTATAGTTTGAATGTCCCCACCAAAACTCATGTTGAAATTTAATTACCATTGTGAAGTCTTAGGGAGTGGAAACTTAATTGGACTATGGTATTTGGAGGTAGGATCTTTGGGAGATGATTAAGGTTAAATGAGGCCATGGGATGTGGCCCTAATCTAATGAGACTGTGGCTTTATTAGAAGAGGCAATACCTGGGCTAGGATGTTTTGTCCCACCATGTGGAGCCCTGTGCCACCTAGGGACTCTGATGAAAATTCTCCAAAAGGTAATTAATTACTAGATACAACCCCTCCACCTTGGACCTCCAGACCAGGTGCCAAATATACCTTTATGCTTTATTTGTTTATTTATGTGGTACTTGGGTATTGAACCCTGGGGCGTTCTACCTCTAAGCTATACCCTCAGCCCCCCCCCACTTTTAATTTTTGAAACGGAGTCTCACTAAATTGCTGAGGCTGACCTTGAACCTGTGATTCTCTAGTCTCAACCTCCCAAGTACTGGGATTATAGACATATATCACCATGCCTGACTACCTTTAAGCTTTATAAATTACCCAGTCTATGCTATTCAGTTATAGCAATAGAAAATAGATGAGAATACTATGCAATGTGCTTCCCAACTTTTTCCCTGACCCTCCTCAACATTCCCTTGGCAGCTTCTCATTGCAAATACCACAGTGAGTAGGGAGTGTGGAGCCACTGAGCCTAAGGGTGACGTAAGGAGTCTTATGAGGGGTCTGAAATGAACACTGCCCCCCTTGGTGCAGAAGGCTTTGCCTGCCCTGTCTGTCCTCATCTAGCACGGTCCTGGCAACAAATGCCTGGCAGTGGCCTCTCAGCCCTGTTACAGCCCCTGCGGTATGTGTGGCTTGCAGGGGCGCAGTGTTACCTTGCCCAGTCTCAGGCCCTGGCAGAGGTGCCTCGTGTGGCTTCACTGCCCAGGACCTCAACAAAGCAGAGCCTAAGGCAAACCCTTGGGTCTGTTGGGATGGCCTAAATGTGCTGGGGCAAGACTACAGTTGATCTCAGAATGCAGAGCCCCCTGCAGCCTCTGAATACTGTTCTCCCAAAGTAGGGTCCACAGCATAGGCAGGGGGTCGTACTCTCCATGTCCCTTCTCTGCCTGTAGCAACAGGAAACTGAACTAAGGCAAGAAACAGACTCTGAGTGTGCATGGATGCAAAATGTCTTACAGAAGCTCAGTATATGATGCCAAACACTGCCGCTTGCTCCTCCCTGGCGTGTAGTGGCAAGAACACCAAGTCAACACTGGGGGAATGTGTTCTCGTCCTCTCTGTACTTAACTGTGTGACCTTGGGCAAGTCGCCCAACCTCTCTCAGACCCAACTCTTTTGTCTGCAACATGGAGCTAAATACTCCTTTCCTTCCTGCTTCCAGGATTTGTGGTGGGGATCATGAGAAATAAAGTAGCTGCGTGTGCTCCATAAACCATAAGCCATAAGGTGACCCAGTGACATGCACATCACCATCCTTGCAGTGTCTAAAACACAAGAATCCCACCAGAAGGAATTGTCATGGGGCTTGTTGAGATTCAGGACAAGCAGAAGTTAAAATTCCTGCTCATCAGAACAGGCCACATGTATTAAACCCCTCTGCTCTGTCCCTGGGACATGCTGTAAGGTTAATGTGTTCCAGGAAAAGTTTCTGTGGTGAGCCTTCCTCCACTCCCTCTGGTAGGTGAGAGGCTGGCGAGCCAGGAGGAGTGGGGGAGCGAGTGTCAGAGGGGCAGGTGTCTGTAGGATCTGGCTGCTGGGCTGGGGCTTGGCTTGCGCCATGCTGTGGTAAGCAGGGCCCGGCTGAACACATCACCCCAGCAATCCTGCAATAGTCGCAGCATAAGGCCTCTCCCCAGGATACGGGTGGAGCCCAGCAGATGTGCTGCTCACCCTCCACTGCGACAGATGTGACCCTGAAACCAACAGGGTCCCTGCCCTGACAGGCTCAGCTGGCTTCTCCTCTCTCTAGAGGGAGTGAGCAAGGACTCCAGTGGCTTGGATAAAGGGAGCTCTCATTTATTGGGCCCCTCTTGCTTGCCATATGCTGCTCCGTTTAATCCTCTCAGCAGCTCTGTGAGGTATTTGCCACATTTTATGTCCGAGGAGGCTAAGCCTTAGAGAGGCCACGACATTCATCTCAGCCTCAGCCAGCGGGCAGCACAGCTCAGATTGGAACTGGATTTGTGGCCCCCAAACCATCGGCTCTGACAGGTCTCACTATTACCCAGGCCATAAATACTTCCTAAGTACCTGTTCCGGCCCCGGAACTGCTGGGGATATGACAGGCGCAGGAGGCAAGATCCCAGGCTCGAGTGGTTGGGGCACATTTGGACTGTATGCAAGCCGGGGGCCCTGCAGCTGATGTTCTTGACTCTTCTGTCACACTCTATGCCTAGTAGGAGACTGGAGGGAGAGCCGTGAGGATTGTGATGGCCTGGCAGCTGCTCAGGATGGGAGGGGCAGCTCAGTCAGGGACGGGACCGTGTGAGTCACCCCAGAACACCAGGGTCCTGCGTTGGTATTTGTCCACACGCGTGAGGAAGCTAGTTAGGAGCTCGGCTGAGACACTGACTCCCCATCCAGTGTTCTTCGAGTCTTGAAGGGGTGAGGGCCATGCCCCAGGGAACAGAGCCTGGGATCCCCCTCTCCCCCGGTATCTGCGTGGACCTGCCCATGCCAAGCGCTGGTTCTGTGAGGACCTGTCCTGCCATGCCCACGGGTCCTGATGAGCAGCTGTTTCCATTTCTCTGAGTCTCCCTTCTGGGAACTAGGCTGACATTCATAGCCTTCCCCCTCCTTTCCTTTCTGTAAGACAGAAGACTGCTCAGGCTGCCAGAAGCCAGTAGCTTGCTCAGGGTGCATCGCCAGCCTTCAGCTGGACCAGAAGGCACAGATCCTGGGTGCCCCCTCCCCGCTTCTGCATCCGCTGGACTGGTGCTCCCCAGGCCGGCTCCTTCCATGGGAATTCCTCCCTGCAGTCCTGACCCCCTAGTGCCCTTTGTTCGCAGAAGGGAGCAGCTTGGTGTCCATCCAACATCTCCAAGGATGGGGGGCCTCCTAGTGGACTATGGACTTGGACAGATGCCACAGCATCTGGGTGCAGTGTGACCGTGACTTAGAGACAACTGAACCTTGGATGCTCTGAGCCATGCCTAAGGGCTCAGTGTGAAGCCAGGGGAGGGGAGTCTTCATTCGCCTTTGTCCCCAGAGCCCTTCCCCTGCCTCCAGGGTTTGCTGTTTCTACTTGAAATCCAATGTTCTGAGAAGAGCTCGGTTCCTTTCCAGAATGATCTGTGGCATGCTTGCTCTCTCTTCTGGACAGCTTCTTCCAATCTCAGAGTGCCTCATGCTGACTGCAAATTGTTCCACAGGACACACACAGAGGAGTGCTTGTTTACAAGCCTCTTGTTTTCTTATGTGATTTTCTCTGTTTCCCTGGAGGTTTTTATCTAAATAAGCTCCTTTTCTAGGCAAATGGGAGGGGAGATTAATCTGCCATCCTCAGAAATCAGAATGCATGAAATTGTACTGGCTCTGCTACTGGAGGACAGTGAGCAGGGGCTTGGTGTGCAACTGCCAGGGCAGGGCCTGGAGAAGACGGGTGGGAGGTAGTCACAGCACTGGGGGGGGGGGCTGCTGCTTCCCAAGCACTCCTTGTGAGAAGGGGCCCTGGGGCTGCCCTCCTCAGCCCCTTCCCAGGGAGCAGCAGCTTCGTCACACTCAGGGCTGTAGGCAAAAGAGCTGAACACATCTGAGATCAAATCCTGGCTCTGCTGTGTGACTGAGCAAATTAATCAACTTCTCTGCACTTTTGTCTCTTCATCCATCAAAAAGGACTAATAAAACCTACCTCACTGTGTTACTGTAAAGGTTAAATAAGGAAATGGATGTAAAGTACCTAACATAGTACCTAACATTCAGCAAGTTTCCTTCCTTCCTTCCTTCCTTCCTTCCTTCCTTCCTTCCTTCCTTCCTTCCTTCCTTTTTTTCTTCCCTGGAGATTGAACCCACGGGCATTCTACTTCTGAGTCACACCCCAGCCCTTTTTTTAAATTTTTTTATTTTGAAACAGGATCTTGCTAAGTTGCTGAAGATGGCCTCAAACCTACGATCCTCCTGTTGCAGCCTCCAAAGTACTGGGATTATAGGAGTGTGCCGCCATGCCCAGCTCACACCGCTTGTTCTTTTTTTTTTTCACTTGTGGTACTAGGGATTGAACCCAAGGACATTCCACCTCTGAGCTACACCCCCAGCCCTATCCTATTTTGAAACAGGGTCTCACTAAGTTGTGGAGGGCCTCGCTAAGTTGCTGAGGCTGGCCTTGAACCTGCAATCCTCCTGTCTCAGTCTCCCAAGTACTGGGAATACAGGCCTGTGCCACCACACCTGGCTGCAAAAGTCTTTATAAGTACATGAAAATAATTGCTTAAAGTTACTTGTCTTTCCCCCAAATCCTCTTTCCTCCAAGAAAGCAGAAACAATTGGGGAAATGTGTTATTACCAGAGTCACTGGGAATTGAGTTCCTGTCCAGTGTTCCTGGGACTTGTCATTCCTGAAGGCTACCTCAGGCTGAGACCAGCAGCAAGTTCAGGGCCTTGTTAGGGTTTTCCTTCAACAACACACACACACACACACACACACACACACACACACACACACCATGGCTTCCTTCCAATTGTCAAAAGTGAGTAGAGACAAAAAGACTTGTCCAAGAAAGTTCACTACAGCTTTATTCCAAACACCAAATGCCCACCAACGGGAGAATGGCAAACAAATTGTGGTACATGTATACAATGGGATATTACAGCAATAGAAAAAGAGCAAATTCCTGAAACACATGGCAATGTGAACCTTGCGGTCTTTATGTTGAGGGAAAGAAGACACGTACAAAAAGTACAGATGGTATGGTCCTATTTACATGAAGTTCGCGAACCAGGAAAGGTAATTCTAGAGGACAGATGTCAGAATAGCGGTTACCTTGGGGTGAGGACCTGGAAGGTGCTCAGAGAACTTTCTGGGAGGAATGTCCTGTATCTTGATTTGGGTGGTGTTTACATGGGTGTATGCATAAACATTCACACAGATGTACACTCAAGAATTACGCATTTTAGTGCATAAAAATTAAACATATACATTTTTTTTTTTGCGGTACCGGGGATTGAACCCAGGGGCGTTCTACCTCCGCGCTACACCCCCGGCCCTATTTTTTTTATGCTTTATTTTGAAACCGGGTCTCACGAAGTTGCGGAGGGCCTCACTATATATATATATATAGTATATATATATACTATATATATATATATATATAGAGAGAGAGAGAGAGAGAGGAGAGAGAGAGAGAGAGAGAGAGAGGAGAGAGAGAGAGAGAGAGAGCGAGGTTGCGCGTATGCGCACGCTGAGGCTGGCTGCGAACCCGGATCCTCCGGTCTCCGCCTCCCAAAGTACTGGGATTACAAGCGTGCGCCACCACGCCCGGCTAAACATATAAAATATTTTAAAAGAGAAATTGGAGAAAGAAATGTGAAAAGGTTAGGTTAAATGGAGGCTGCCCATCCTGGAGCTGGCCTCAGAAATGACTACCATGAAGCCCAGTCACCTTCTCCTTTAGGGTCTGGGAACTATAGGACTGAGACACACCCCTGGTGACCCATGTTTGGACCCTGACACCAGCAACAGACCACTTGCTCTATGTTTACAGGAGAATGGTCTTTCACAATTTTACAGATAATATTAAGCCAAAAAATTTTCCCAATTGAATCTTTATGAATCCCTACTTGTAAGAATACCCCATTTCCCCGCAGTCGCCCATCTATGACCCCTACTCACCTGTACGCCATACTCAATCAGTCCTCAAGCTCTGTCAGTTTCTTTTTGTTTTCACAGCTTCGACAACTTTATTCTTTTTGAATCAGTGAGGCAGAGTCACATTACATGTGTTAGTAGTTACGTGTGGACTTAGGCTAAGTAACTTATTGACCCAGCTATTTTGTTTGCCACCAGCTATTTTGTATTATGATTCTTATTTTTTGTGTTTAAAAACATAAAAGCAAATCCAAGGACAATGAAAAATGAAAATCATTAAGAGAATGTATAAAAGAAAGCAACAGTCCATTAAACCACCTTCCATAGCGAAACAAGAGTTTTTTTTAAATATTTGCAGTTCTGGTGATTGCTTCTGTAGAGATGAATAATCAATGTTTGATCAGCTATTGATTCTCTTTCAAGAAAGAAGACTTAGTTTATCAATACTACCCTCCACCCATCTCTCCATCTCGTTTCAAATATAGAGACTATTTAGTCTTCTATTTACTTGCTAATTGTGCTTAAAATAATATGCACTTGTACTTCTTGTTTCCAGAAAATCTAGGCCATTTCTATTGACTTCCTGTTGCATAATCAACTCACATATTTAATAGCTTTGACACTCATCCACTTCTACTGCTAATGTCCTAAATCCACATTACAGCCTCCCAGAGGACAGTAGCCTCCTCCTGGTCTTCCAGACTTCTGTGGTCCTGCTCATCTTCGATTGACACTGCTGAAGGAGTCATTATCCTAAGATACAAATCATAAAACACTTTAAAGGACCACCACAACTTGGAGGACCATCCCCAGCTCCCATTGGGGCTGACATCTCACGCCTGATATAAACCATCCCTATCTGTCCTGACAGTTCATGTACTGGGCACTGTGCTCAGTGGTAGGATTACATTAGAGAGCCCAAGTTCCTACCTTCTGTGACAGAATTTGCAATTGCATAGGGAAATACAGGTAGCAAACAAATAAACATATGAGATGACATGTGATACAAGTGTGAAGGACAGTAAATCAAGAGAAAGGGACAGAGGTTGACACAAGGATGCTTTGTTAGACAGGATGGTCAGGGGAAGCCACTCTAATGAGGAGATATTTGAGTAAAAGCCTAGAGGATGAGACTGCTTATCACCCACACACCAAGTGTGTGCCATGGCCATTCTCCTCTCCTGGCAGTTTCTCCAGCAGGCCAGGCACCTGTGGACCTCTGGGCCTTTGCATACACTGCTTCCTATACCTGCAATACTCCAAACCATTGAGAACCATAAAGGATGTGCACATATGTGAATGTATCACTTTGAATCTCATTATGATGTGTAATTACAATGCACCAATAAAGGTATAAAACAATATTTGTAAAATAAATGGATTAGTGAACTAACTGAAAAAGAAAAAAGAACTGTAAAGGGTCTGAGATTTTTACCAGACATACAAGCTAATAAGTTAGCCTTCCAAATTCCATGGGTGCTGATAGAAGATACGAGACCTCCCAAATCAGAGAAGGATGGTTTGTTACTCTCTGAAATAGTAGTAGCCAGAGTAGCAGCATTTTGGAACTGGTTTTCTGACCCCAGATGACCCAATACCAACACTCAGTAAGACAGATGAAGATCTAAATAAGAGAAATGAGACCAGAGAAATTAAGATAAGAATGGTTGAGAAAAACGTACTTGAATATATTGCCACACTTACAGAGCTTTGGTCTTGGTTGAGTCCTCACTACTAGGTGATGGAGCCTCACACTGTAGAGTTCCCACCATGACAATCTGCTCAGGCCCTGGTGCAGGGAAGAGATGGGAAGTCAGCAGAGAACCCACAAGGTTATGCTTAAGCTGCCATAGCGGTGCAACAAGACTCCAGAAGCCCACAGGAGGGGGAGGAGGAGGCCATTGAGGCTCAATCTGGAAGATGGGAAGGTATTCATCAGAAAATATATTGGTCTTGAAAGTAGCAATGTGTATAAGAGAAAGACAAGTGCATTTATGAGGCAGGAGCCCCTTAGGGTCCCACTTACACGAAATGATGTGTGTTATTTGGTGGGGAAGGAGGAAGTGAAACTCCCTGCAGAAGAGCCCAGATTAGCTGCCCAGATGAAGTGACATTTCCCTCAGGGACTGTTTGAGCACTCTCTGGGAAGAGAGGGCTGCCAGGAATGTTCTGGTGTGTGTGTGTGTGTGTGTGTGTGTGTGTGTGTGTGTGTGTGTGGTGGGGTGCACACCATCCCAGAGCAAAACAAACAAGGGAGCAAGTGTTCAGCACCTTTGACACAGCTAGAATCCACTCTGGTTCCTCAGGTGAGAACATGCCCTGAATTCCACATGGCCTGCTGGTCACACCCAGTTGGCAAGCTTTCGGGATCACTGCTGCCAACACATGCCTCCCTGCTTGCAAGGCAACTTATGAAACCCTGTGGCTAGCAATGGCAGGGTTTGGTTTCTGGACTCAGATGAGCCTGACAACCCAGCCCAGCACATACCACCTGTACTGCCCTGGGGCTGGGCTCTCTCTTTTTAAAAAAAATTGTTGTTGCCGAGTGTGGAGGTGCATCCTTGTAATCCTAGTACTTGGGAGGCTGAGACAGGAGGATCGCAGGTTCACAGCCAGCCTTAGCAACTTAATGAGGCCCTCGTTTCAAAATAAAATAATAAAATAGGGCTAGGGCTGAAGCTCAGAGGTAAAATGCCCCTGGGTTCCATCCCCAATATCACACACACACACAACAACAACAAAAGTACATTTTTGCTGTTATTATTATTATTTGGTACTGGAGATTGAACCTAGGAGCATTCTACCTCCAAGCTACACCCCCACCTGATTTTCTATTTTTTATTTTTAAACAGGGTATCACAAAGTTGCTGAGGGTCTTGCTAAGTTGCTGAGACTGTCCTCAAATCTGTGATCCTCCAATCTCAGCCTCCTAAGTACTGGGGTTGCAGGCCCATGCCACCGCACCTGGCTGGGCTTTTGAGAGCGTCTAGTTCTGAAGGGACATTGAGGAAGGAGGCCACAGACATGGAGCTACAAAGGCTTAGAGTCATCTCCAACTTCTCTGTCCACCAGGTGAAGAACTGGAGGCCTGGGGAAAGCAGGGGATGTGACCAGGGTGATACAGCTGCTTAGAGGATGAGCTCCCTCCTTGCTCCATTGCAGTGCTCTACCACCTCTAACTTCACCCCGGACTGGGTAGGAGAAAACTCTGAGGTCCCCTGACAGCTCCTGGTGACCCCCTGTCAGAATCCAGCCTATCACATCAAAGGCCCCCATTGCTTTTCCATCTGGCACATGGTCAGAGACAAAGGTGCACTGGTGGAACAAAAGATTCAAGGCATGAATGCTGTATGCCTGAGCTAGTGCTCTTTTGGGTCATTATTTCTCCTCCTCCTTCTTCTTCTTCTTCTTCTTCTTCTTCTTCTTCTTCTTCTTCTTCTTCTTCATGGTACTGGGGATTGAACCCAGGGGCATTCTACCTCTGAGCTACACCCCCAGCCCTTTTTATTTTTTACTTTGGAACAGGGGCTCACTAGGTTGCCGAGATCCTTGCTAAGTTGCTGAGGCTGGCTGAGAACCTGTGATCCTCCTGTCCCAGTCTCCCAAGCACCCAAGCACTGGGATTACAGGTATGTGCCACCATGCCTGTCTAAGGGTCATTGCTTCTTAAACACAAACGACATGGCCTTAGCTGGACCCAACTTCAGAAAAGAGAGGGTCATCTTAATATAGATAGTACTGTTAACACAAACAATAATAAATGCTGGCGAGCCGGGCGTGGTGGCGCACGCTTGTAATCCCAGTACTTTGGGAGGCAGAAACCGGAAGATCCGGGTTCGCGGCCAGCCTCAGCTCTCTCTCTCTCTCTCTCTCTCTCTCTCTCTCTTTCTACTTAGCGAAGGCCCTCTGCAACTTCGTGAGACCCGGTTTCAAAATAAAGGATAAAAACTAGG
>PVJS01053842.1:0-13162 GCA_004027185.1 Glis glis
GACCAGAGGATTTGGGTTCACGGCCAGCCTCAGCTACTTAGTGAGGCCCTCCACAACTTCGTGAGACTCGGTTTCAAAATAAAGGATAAAAAATAGGGCTGGGGGTGTAGCTCGGAGGTAGAACGCCCCTGGGTTCAATCCCCGGTACCGCAAAAAAAAAAAAATGATGTGAACAATTATGAACAATTATGACTATCTTAATAGGCAATATTCAGTATGGTATCATTTATCCAAAATACAGCCAATGAAAGGACTCAGATTGATGGGTGAGTACATTAAAATCCCTACTTTTAAGAAACCAATGAGAAGGAAATACAGTGTCGATCGGGGATATTCAAGTCTGTTCATGCTGTGTAGGGCAGAAGGGCAGCAGGGAGGAGTGCGGTCACACAAAATGCCAGGTTCATCTCTTTCTCTCTAGAGGTATGATATTTCAGATATTTTCAACAAAAGAGTTAATTGAATTCAAACTCTTCAAAAACAGGTACTTCAACTAAAGAACATATAACTCTCAATTAACTGAAGGATGAAATTCATCAAGATAACCATTTCCTAACCAGTATGGATTAAGAGGATTAAATTCAAGTACTTTTCTAGGAACACAGGAACCTCATCTCCAAAAGACACCTCCCCAGTTGTGTAAGAAGGCCAGTGCAACAGAGAGAATGAGTGACAGTCCAAACGGAGCAGAACATCACCATATATCACTTCAAGCATCCATCTTTAAACACATTTAATATACACAGTACCAATCTTTACCTTGGGTGTTCTGGAAATAATGCCGCCACAATGGTCTGATTTTGTCCTGGCCACCAACATCCCAGACTGTGAAGCTGATATTTTTATATTCTACTGTCTCCACATTGAAACCTAAATTAGGAAGATGGAAAAAATTTTTAATTATGATTTTTGCTGGTTGAACAATTCAAAATAATTTTAACTAACTTTTTTTTTGTACTGGGGATTGAACCTGGGGGCATTCTACTTTCCGAGCTATACATCCCAGCCATTTTTAAATTTTGAAACAAGGTCTCACTAAGTTACTGAGCGTCTCACTAGGCTGCTGAGGTTGGTCTTGAACCTGTGATCCTCCTGTCCCAGCCTCCTAAGCACTGGGATTACAGGTGTGTGTCACCACCTCCAGTTTCAACTAACATTTGGATAGCACTTTTAATTTACAAAGCAGCTTGCTAGTTAAAGATCTACAGCTTACAAAGAGAATGTACTGGCTTACTCTGCCATTCATCACGCCTTGCATCTCAAACCTTCTGTACTCTCCAGTCTCCAACTACCCATCTCTCCTTTCTCTCAGCAGAAGAGACCTTATACTATAAGGTCCAGTATACTTCAAAGCCATCTGTGGAATTGACTTCTACTTCCCACCACACAATGTAAAAACCAACCTACATTTTTTTTTGTAGTACTGGGGATTGAACCCAGGGGCAGTCTACCTCCGAGCTACACCCCCAGCCCTGTTTTTTTATTCTTTAGTTTGAAACAGGGTCTCACTAAGTTGCGGAGGGCCTCACTAAGTAGCTGAGGCTGGCCGTGAACCCGGATCCTCCAGTCTCAGCCTCCCAAGTACTGGGATTACAAGCATGCGCCACCATGCCCGGCTCCAACCTACATTTTTACCCACACTTTTCTTCCTGTATCTTGGAAGAATGGAAGGGAGAAACTATCTAATGCCAATTCCCTCCACCTATGGGCTGGATCTAGTCCACCCATACTGTCTAGAACCTTTTACTATTGCTATTCACTTCCCCACCAAATATCTCCAATCTGTTCTCAGCATACCTGTCTTTTACGTCTTCAAAAAATATTTGACCCCACATCTTCATCTGCTACCACCCTCTGTTTGCTCTCTTAAAGTCAAACATCTCTAAGAAGTTTAGCTACATTCACCAAGTCTACTTTCACTTCCTCACCCAATAGCAGCTGCTCTACCAGATGGGTAGCTGGTCTCACTAGGATCAGTGCCATCACCATGTCAATAAATCTAACACATGCTATTCAGTTCTTATGTAATTTGATTTTATATCTGACACTACCGCTCACTCCTTCCTTGAAACTCTTCCCTGGATTCCCATTTTCTTTCTATCTCTATAGCTATACCTTCTGTCTCTTTTGTGAGCACAATCACATTCAAATGATCTGTAGGAAGGATTTCCATGACTCAGTCCTGCCCCCTCCAGTCTCCTCTTTGCACGCCCCTCCCTAGGCAATCCCATTCACCCCCAGGGCTTCATGACCATCTCTGTACTAACAATTCTCAGATGTATATCCTCCAACCCAGACCTCTGTCCTGAGATTCAGGCTCATAATCCAACATCTTCAGATAGATGTCTCCAAGGTCAGGAAATAAGACAATCTGTCAAAAGCGCAATTTAAGATCCCCACCCCTTCAACCTGCTCCTCTACTAGTTATTTGCTCATTAACTTCACAAGCTGAAAACCTGGGAGGAATCCCGCACACTTCCAACTCTCTCTCACTCTCAAAATCCCACTACCAAACCTTGTCAACTCAACCTCCTAAATATCTAATAATCACCCCAGCCTCAGTGACTGGAAAAGCCTAACCAATCTCCCTGTAGCCATTCTTCTCTACAGCCACTCACCATTTTCTAATCAGAGTGACCTGTTAAAAACACACAATGTGGTCATAAAGTGAATCACTTCTCTGCACGTTTGTGTTTGATTGAAATAAAGTTAAAGAAAGAAATAATCTTGCAAAGCCTGGTGGTACAGGTCTGTAATTCCAGCTACTTGGGAAGCTGAGACAGGAAGATTGCAAGTTTGAGGCCAGTCTTGGCAATTTAGTGAGACTCTGTCTCAAAGTAAAATAAAACTGAAAAAAGGGCCGGGGATGTACGTAGTTCAGTAAAGAGTGCTTGCCTAGCACATGTGAGGCCGTGGGTTTGATCCCTAGTACTGCAACAACAACAAAAGAATAATCTCTCCTTGGTTTCCCACATCCCAGATCTTAAACATGACTGCCAAATCCCCAGCAACCTGCACCTGCTCACCTTCCGAGTCTCAATTTTAGTCATGCTTGCTAAATAAATATATAAATTCAATGCCATTCCAATCCTACAGTGATAGCGTGGGGTGGAGGGTGGGGGGTCAGGGTAGAAGGTGCAGGAAACTTGGAAAATTATCTTAAAAAATTTTTTTTGTGTGGTACTGGGGATTGAACCCACGGCTTTCTACCTCCGAGCTCCACCCCCAGCCCTATTTTTTATTCTTTATTTTGAAACAGGGTCTCACTAAGTTGCAGAGGGCCTCACTAAGTAGCTGAGGATGGCCTCGAACCCTGATCCTCCAGTCTCTGCCTCCTAAGTGCTGGGATTAAAAGCATGTGCCACCACGCCCGGCAAATTATCTTAAATTTAATCTGGAGAAGTAAGTAAACTTAATCAGGAAATCTCTGAAAATGAATAATGTATTACTTCTAATGATATTACCAAGTCCTAGTAATACCTGAATAGAATTTAAATGACTACAACAGGAAGTGGTCTAGAAAAACACACACCAGTGAGATTTAGAATATAAGACATTTCAAATCAGCATGGAGTCGGGCGTGGTGGTACACACTTGTAATCCTAGTACTTGAGACAGGAGGATCACAGGCTCAAGACCAGCCTCAGAACTTAGCAAGGCCCTCCACAACTTAGTAAGACCCCGTTTCAAAATAAAATAGGGCTGACGGTATAGCTCAGAGGTAGAATGCCCCTGGGTTCAGTCCCTAGTACCACACACACACATTTAAAAAAAAAATCAGCGTAGAAAGTTATTCAATGAATGGCACTGGCTAACTATCTGCCCCTGAAAAGTCTAATACATAGCCACTAGTCAAATATAGCTATTTAATTTTAAGTTAAATACAATCAAAAGTAGAGTTCTTCAGTTGTGTGTGCCATATTTCAGGTACTCCACAGCCACTGTGGCTATCGACTACCACACTGGACAGCACGCATGGAACATTCCCATCATCACAAGAAGTGCTACTAGACAGCACTGGTCTGCCCATTTGAAAAATATAACCAAACCCCTACCTTAACTCAGAACAGCAAAATGACTCCAAATGATTTACTTGAGTATTTAATAAAATGAAATTTAAGGAGCTGGGCGTGGTGGTGCACGCTTGTAATCCCAGTACTTGGGAGGCTGAGACTGGAGGATCCAGGTTCGTGGCCAGCCTTGGCTACTTAGTGAGGCCCTCCACAACTTAGTGAGACCCTGTTTCAAAATAAAGAATAAAAAATAGGGCTGGGGGTGTAACCTGGAGGTAGAATGCCCCTGGGTTCAATCCCCGGTACCGCAAAATAAATAAATAAATAAATAAATAAATAAATAAAATAAAATGAAATTTAAAAATACCATAATTTAAACTAGGAAAAATACTGGTGAATGCTTTTATGAAGCATTGAAGTGGGGAAGAAGACCTTTCTAAAAATGTTATCAAAACTAAAAAAAAAAAAATGGTAAATCTGGCTACCTAATCATTTAAAACTTTCATATAAAGCCTGGCATGGTGGCGCACACTTGTAATCCCAGTACTTGGGAGGCTGAGACCAGAGGATCCAGGTTCACGGCCAGCCTCAGCAACTTAGTGAGGCTCTCCGCAATTTAGCGAGACCCTGTTTCAAAATAAAGAATAAAAATTAGGGCTGGGGGTGTAGCTCGGAGGTAGAATGCCCCTGGGTTCAATCCCCAGTACTGAAAAAAAAAATTCCATATAGCAAAACACAGAAAAATCAAGGTTGAAAGACAAATCAACTCAAAATCAAACATGACAAGAGCTGTTCCTGACCCAGTGACCTTTTTCAAATTGTTAGAGACAAACATCCCGACAGAAAAATAACTGAGCTGGGTGTGGTGGCGCACACTTGTAATCCCAGTACTTGGGAGGCTGAGACCAGAGGATCCGGGTTCGTGGCCAGCCTCAGCTACTTAGTGAGGCCCTCCGCAACTTTGTGAGACCCAGTTTCAAAAAAAAGTATAAAAAAAAAAATAGGGCCGGGGGTGTAGCTCAGAGGTAGAATGCCCCTGGGTTCAATCCCCGGTATGACACACACAAAAAAAGAAAAATAACTGAACAATATAAAAAGTCACATAAGAACAAATATAAAAGACCAATGGATATTTTAATATATTCACTTATAATTAAAGACATCCTAATAAAAATCTGTTTTTTCCCTATTTGATTGGCAAATTTTCAGGAGAAATGAACACTGAAATGGTGTCACAAGCTTTTTAGAGAATAGTCTGGCAATCTGTACATACATTTTTTTTAATGGCACTAAGGATTAAATCCAGGGGCATTCTACCTCCAAGCTATACCCCCAGAACTGTTTATTTTTTGTTGTTGTTGTTTTGAAACAGGTCCTACATTGCTGAGGACCTTGCTAAGTTGCTGAGGCTGGCCTTGAACCGCAACTTAGTGAGACCCTGTTTCAAAATAAAGAATAAAAAATATAGGGCTGGGGGTATACCTTGGAGGTAGTATGCCCCTGGGTTCCATCCCCAGTTCCGCAAAAAAAAATAATAATAATAAAATAAAATATAGCCATATAATGGAATACTATATTAAAATTTGATGTTGAGCCAGGTATGATGGCGCACACCTGTAATCCCAGTACTTGGGAAACTGAAATAGAAGGATTGCAAGTTTGAGAGCAGACTCAGCAATTTAGCGAGACTCTCAACAATCTAGCAAGATCCTGTTTCAAAACAAAAAATTAGCTGGGTGTAGTGGCACATGCCTGTAATCTCAGTCCTTGGGAGACTGAGACAGGAGGATTGCAGGTTTGAGGACAGCCTCAGCAAGTAGTGAGATTCTCATCAACCTAGAGAGACCTTGTTTCAAAATAAAATAAAATAGAGCTAAGGATATAGCTTGGAGGTAGAATGTCCCTGGGTTCAATCCCTGGTCACACACACACACACACACACACACACACACACACACACATTAAAAAAGGGCTGGGGGTGTAGCTTGGAGGTAGAATGTCCTTGGGTTCAATTCCCAGTACCACCAAAAAAATCGATGTTGATCTGTATTGACATCTTCCTTGGACCCTCCCCCTTTACCTAGTGAAAACCAGCTCATTCTTTTGGTCTCAAGTTAAGCATTATTTCTCAGAGACACCTCTTCTGTAGGTTGCCTGGGCTTCCTCATAAGCAACATTCAGCTAGTAAGTCAATTGGGGCCTGGGCCTCTCTCTTTCCAGGTGGTCTTTTATCCTCAAAGAACAGTGAGCTTCCTCAACTGATGGTGGCAGTTCCCATGAGGGCAAGTTCCAGGACATAAACACTTGTGAAATCTCTGCTTGAATTATATTTTCTTTTCTTTTCTTTTTTTTTTTTTTTTTGCGGTACCGGGGATTGAACCCAGGGGCGGTCTACCTCCACGCTACACCCCCGGCCCTATTTTTTATACTTTATTTTGAAACCGGGTCTCACGAGGTTGCGGAGGGCCTCACTAGGTAGAGAGAGAGAGAGAGACAGGGAGAGAGAGAGAGAGAGCGAGCTGAGGCTGGCCGCGAACCCAGATCCTCTGGTCTCCGCCTCCCAAGTACTGGGATTACAAGCGTGCGCCGCCACGCCCAGCCTTTGAACTATATTTTCTGATGTCTCACTGGCTAAAGCAAATCATGTGGCTAAGCTCAGCCTCACTGTGGAAGGGGACTGCTCAAGGATATGGATACTGAGGGACATGATCGATTGGACCGTTAGTTTAACAATCTAACACAACATCAGTGTTCAATTCATTCACCAAATATTTACTGGATGCCTAACATACACTAAACACTTTACTAGACATTGAGCAAGACAAACATGAGTCTTGCTCTTATATACACTGTTGGGAAGGAGAAAGAGAATGCACCAGAAATTACAAAGGTGCTGAGAGTTACTAAGAACTTCATGTTGCTATGGAAATTTAGAAAAGAGGGAAACTAGCCAGGCATGGTGGCGCACACTTGTAATCCTAGTACTTTGGGAGGCGGAGGCCGGAGGATCCGGGTTCGCAGCCAGCCTCAGCTCTCTCTCTCTCTCTCCCTTTCTCTCTCTCTCTCTACTTAGTGAGGCCCTCTGCAACTTCGTGAGACCCGGTTTCAAAATAAAGTATAAAAAAAAATAGGGCCGGGGGTGTAGCGTGGAGGTAGAATGCCCCTGGGTTCAATCCCTGGTACCGCAAAAAAAAAAAAAAAAAAGAAAAAGAAAAGAGGGAAATTGGTCCAGGGTGTTGGGAAGTAATGTTTAAACTGATACCAAAACAACTGAGCCAGCATTTACTAGGTAAAGGGAGGAGGGGAAAGGAAGAAGGCAGGAGAGCATTCCAGAGAGGAAATGATATAGAAAGTGGGTCAAACATATTGTCTAATGCAAAGTAAGTTGGAAAACAGCACGCATATGATTTTACAAGCATACCTACCAATACCCACCAATACCCACCAAAATCTTTTTTTTTAATTGGTACTGGGGATTGAACCCAAGGGCATTCTACCACCGAGCTACACCCCCAGCTCTATTTTTTTTATTCTTTATTTTGAAACAGGGTCTCACTAAGTTGCAGAGGGCCTCGCTAGGTAGCTGAGGCTGGTCACGAACCTGCGATTCTCCTGTCTCAGCTTCCCAAGTACTGGGATTACAAGCATGCACCACCACACCCAGCTATACCCACCAAAATCTTTTTTTTTAATCAAACGAATACTTTATTAGAGTCATAAGACTTATAAAATAAATTTCTTTTCATCAAGGAGTTACTAGATTTTAGGACCAACCAACAATTCTTCATTTTTACAGCTAAGATATATAAAGGAATTCTTAAATGCCATAATTTTTGTTCAAATATTTTTCCACTCAACTCACAAATCTAGAATGTGATTAATCTACAAGTTGAAGTATTCACAGTTAGGTATTTTAGGGTTGGTTCCTAATGATCTAGAAGGAGTCCATTTACGAAAGTGCCACCAATATATTTTAATGAAATCATTTAATTTAATGCCACAAAGCATGGTCTGTTATATCTTGGGAAAAAATAAAATCTCACAACTAAATCCTAGCTGACTATATTTAAACAATTCCAGGTAGAATGTACAATGTATCTTTATGGCACATTTATGACTTTGTAATATATAATTCATAATACAGGTTTTGGTGTGTGGTATGGAGCCTAGAAATACCAAAGAAGTCAGATATTATAGGAAAGATATGACATAAATATAAAGTCACAAGGCTGCTTTCCCCAAGCCATATATTGAAATGTGTCTTTTGTCATTATAATTTTGTCACAAATCAAGCTTAATAAGGCCCTTCCCTCCAGGGGAGTATTAGATAGACAACATTTGATTGCTGGGCATTGATCATGCTACTCGTTCATGGTGGTTCTATGTCCCATGAAATAGCCCAACGTGTACATGGCACTCTTAAGGGATGATTCAGCTAGAAAACAAAAGGGCTAAAAGAATAAAGTGATGCCGGGCGTGGTGGCGCACGCTTGTAATTCCAGTACTTTGGGAGGCAGAGACCGGAGGATCCGGGTTCACAGCCAGATTCAGCTCTCTCTCTCTGTCTCCCTGTTTCTCTCTCTCTCTCTCTCTCTCTCTCTACTTAGTGAGGCCCTCTGCAACTTCGTGAGACCCGGTTTCAAAATAAAGTATAAAAAATAGGGCCGGGGTGTAGCGCGGAGGTAGACCGCCCCTGGGTTCAATCCCCGGTACCGCAAAAGAAAAAAAAAATCATAAAGCCCTGTTTTCCCAAAGGTAAGCCTCTTAGGGTGCTAGGCAAGCACCTTGCGTGGAGAGGGGTGGGGGCTGGGGCCTAACCCTAACTTATCCCATCAAGCCATTTTTATACTTTTCCATGAGCAGGATATACCCACCAAAATCTTAATAGTAAAACAATTTTCAAAATGCGTTTAAGTCGGGCATGGTAGCGCATGCTTGTAATCCCAGTACTTGGGAGGCTGAGACAGGAGGATCACAGGTTGGCGGCCAGCCTTAGCTACTTAGTGAGGCCCTCTGCAACTTAGTGAGACCCTGTTTCAAAATAAAGAATAAAAAATAGGGCTGGGGGTGTAGCTCAGAGGTAGAATGTTCCTGGGTTCAAGTCCCAGTACCGCAAAAAAAAAAGGGTTGATATTTTTCTGTATGTATGAAATTAGAGAAGCATGAACTACTCTTACAATTGGAGAAAGCAAAGTAATCATGCTACTTTCATTTTGGACTACGACATTTTTCAAATTGTGTGTATGAACACTGACACTGGTGTCTGCTTTCTTCAAATGTCATCTCTGAAGTTACTGCCCGTGGTGAAAGTTGATCATTTGGGTCTTGTGTCCAACCCAGCACTTAGAACAGTAATAATGTTCACGCGTCCTGTGGAGTGTTGTTCTCCAGGCAGTTCACATGGCAAAGATTAAGTTCTGTCAAGACTACCTTTGCAAATCCTTTAAAGAACCCCTAAGACACAGTGCTGGTTCACAGTAAGACCAACGCAGCCAGACGAGTGTCTTCAGCTGGGCACCATCTCAAGTAGTTGGCTTGAGCCAAAGTGAAGAAAAGAAATCACACTCCATCTTTAAACATTAGGAGTGCACTTGGTGGGGAGAGATGCTTCCACTAAGGGAGGCCAGCTGGAACGGAGGCTGACGGAGGAGGCAGCAGCAGATGCTCAGCTCCCACCTCAGGCTCATGCTGACATACACCCTCACTGAGAGGATTAGAGGGCAGAACTCTCCTCACAGTTTTAATCGTTACTGTCTTCTTCTTTGCCAAGCAGATAGGGCTAAATTTCTTTGGCCTGAATGTGTTCATACGACTCCCCTGTAAACCTAGAAATGTGCCAGAGATGCTGGTGAGTAATTAGGAAAGTATCTATAACCTGGGTCTTGTCCTCAAAAAGTTTGCACTCTTGGGGCAGATAAGATTTTCAGAAAGAAATATTCAATAATATAAAAAGCATATAAAAGTATAATATACTATATTGTAAGCTGGAATTGCCACAGGTTGTTAACATACCTATTGTAGGGATGGTAGTCACAATCTCTCCCAGCTTCAATTTATACAAGATGGTGGTTTTTCCAGCTGCATCCAAACCCACCATAAGAATCCGCATCTCTTTTTTCCCAAATAGACTTTTAAACAGCTTTTCAAAAACGTTCCCCATTGTAACTGAATTCTGTAACCTGAATGAAAAGAAAAACAAATCATGTAATTATTCTTTGCTGAGATACAAAAGCAACATACATAAAATCTAATACAATTAGAGGTGGCTCTTAGTAAAAGTTAAAGAATGTTAAGTACAGTTTGGCCACTAAGGAATAGTGTCTTGTTTTCAAAGGGGAACTCAACTACACCTTTTGATGCCCTGCCAGAGAATTCTATTTTCCATGGCAGCATCCAAATAGGATGTGCAGAAGCACAGCCTTGATACTACACTATGGTGGCAGCCTTTAGTCATCTTAAATACAGAAGCAATGCCACAGCACATATGTCTCTACTTTGTTCTAAATTTTCTTGAAATGAGAATTTATAAAGTTCATAAAGTTTGTCTTACACAATAAGAAGTGAAGTCCTAAGCGAGGTATGGTGGTGCAGGCCTGTAATTCCAGTACTTGGGGGGCTGAGACAGGAGGATCGCAGGTTTGCAGCTGGCCTCAGCAACTTAGCAAGACCTTGTTTCAAAATAAAAAATAAAATAGGGCTGGGGGTATTGCTCAGAGATAAAATGCCCCTAGGTCAATCCCCAATACCACACACAAAAAAAGGAAGCAAAGTCTGTAAGGCAGGTTAAATAACAATACCTCTTGGAAATTGCAGTTGCCTTGGCTAGAAGATGACACCAATACCCAGAAAAAACCCTAAGAACGTTCAGAGTTGAGGAAATCCAGGATTGGGATTTAACTGCACTGCTAAGAGAGAAATTAACTATGCAGAGTTGAGGAGATACCACAGTCTCCAGTGTTCTATGGCATGACTATCACCTCCATCAGTTTTTAAAACTTTTTATTTATTGAAGTATAGTTTACATAGAGATATGAACATGATTGATAACTGTAAAGCTCAATGAGTTTTCATGAACCAAACACACCTATGTAACCAGGTCAAGAAATGATTATCACTCCCTAAAAGGTTATTATAATATTGACTCTGTGTGTGTTAGTTACTGGGGGTTGGACCCAAGGGTGTTCTACCTCCAGGCTCCAGCTCAGCCCTATTTTATTTTTTATTTTGAAACAGGGTCTCGCTAAGTTGCTGAGGGCCTCACTAAGTTGCTGAGACTGGTTTCGAACCTGTGCTCCTCCTGTCTCAGCCTCCCAAGTACTGGAATTACAGGTATGCACCACTGCATCCTGCTGAACATTGACTTCTAACAGCATAAATGTTCAATATTTTATTTTCAGTGCAGCACCTGGTAGGTTATATAAAGGAAAGCAGTCGTAAAGCCAGACTAGCTTTGCAGAAATGTATAGTCCTCCCCCCAACCCCAGTACTGGGGATGGAACACAGGAGTATTCTACCCCTGAGCTCTATACCCCCCCCAGTCTATTTTATTCTTTTATTTTTTGAAACAGCGTCTTGCTAAGTTGCAGAAGGCCTCGCTAAGTTTCTGAGACTGGCCGCAAACCTGCGATCTTCCTGTCTCAGCCTCCTAAGTACTTGGATTACAAGTGTGGGCCACCACGCCCAGTTATGTGTAGTCTTTTAACACATCAGTTTATTTGAATTGTAAACTTGATGTTCCAATAAAAGACTTAAGCTGGGCGTGGTGGGGCACACTTGTAATCCCAGTATTTGGGAAGCTGAGACAGGAGGATTGCAGGTTTGAGGCCAGCCTCAGCTACTTAGTGAGGACCCTCCACAACTTAGTGAGACCCTGTTTCAAACATAAAGAATAAAAAATAGGGCTGGAGGTGTAGCTCGGAAGTAGAATGCCCCTAGGTTCAATCCCCAGTACCGCAAAAAAAAAAAGACTTAAATGTACTACCATGTCTACACCTCTAGCCAAACTCCTAGAAATCGATAGACTGTTCAAAAAGAAAAACACATACATCCTTGTTCCACAGTCTATGGTTTTCCTTTTAAATTGCTAAAGTAAAGAAAGCTTTACTCAAGGCAGGAGGAAAGATGGAACAAGGACAGCCAATCTCCATTCATCCAGACCCCATGATCTCAGATGAGAGGTCACCAAACTCCACAGGCCCCACCTCTGACATTCAACAGTTCCCTACAATAGTTTACAACACCAAAGATTATGTCCAAGTTCACACCATTCCATTCTACAAGAGACAGCAAGCACAGCATTTCTCTCAAACACAAATGAGGGATAGGTGACCAAAGAATGATAAATGCTTTAATCATTCATAGGTCTACTACTGGTCTGAAACAGTCCAGTCCGTAGAAGCATTCAAAATCTCTGTTTGGATCACGAAACTAGATTCCTTTCCTTTGTTTCCGAGAAAAAAAAAAAAAAGGTCCCACAGACGAGGAAAACTGTAAGGAACAGGCTGAGGGAAGGAAGGTACATCCCGCTTAGAGAAGACCCCTGAGGCAGTTAATGCCAACCCTACAGGGCAGTCCTCCTGGTTCTCCTTCTCGCTTCCCTTTCCTCGTCTTCCTAGTCCCAAGCTCTGCTGGAGACCCTCTGGAGTAGGACGCTGCCAACCGCGGGGCGTCTTTGGCATACTCACCCTCCCCTAGTACAAGCATCAAATGTCCACGGGGGAGAAACGACAGCGAGACCTCAAGGGCAGGAATGAGAGCCGAGGCGAAGGCGAGAGGGCGCAGCGGCTGGGCCCGCGGGCGCGGAAAGGCCGCTGAGGGCCCTTTCTTCCCCGGCCGCCAGGTCGCTCCTTTTCAAGCCGTGGGCCCTCGGGAGAGCGGAGAGCACCGGGCGAAGCCTGACAAGCACCTCGCAGTTCCTAGCTGCCCGGCCCTACGGAGGGCGGGGAAGGGACAGCAGAGCCCAACCCCTTTCCGCAGGCCGCCACCGCTCTCCAATTTCCCGCCAGCCGACGGATCGGAAATACAGCCAGGCCTTGAGTGCCGCTGTCCCTTCCCTCCAGCCCGCGACTCACCTGTCACCGCCGTGGACACTGCTGTAGACACCGCTGCAGGGACCGGTACCTTCTCCGCCGCCTTTAGTATTTCGGCTC
>PVJS01053843.1:0-13161 GCA_004027185.1 Glis glis
ACGATAAACCAAGTATAAAGAACTGGCATCACCCCAATTTGATCCTTCTTGCCCACTTAACCTCTTTTCTCCCTCATTTCTATTCTTAGGAAAGCACCCTTCCTTCCTTCCTTCCTTCCTTCCTTCCTTCCTTCCTTCCTTCCTTCCTTCCTTCCTCCCTCCCTCCCTCCCTCCCTCTCTCTCTCTCTCTCTCTCTCTCTCTCTCTCTCTCTCTCCTTTCATTCTTTCTTTCATTCACTGGGGATTAACCAACCAGGGACATTCTACCTCTGAGCTATATCCCCAGCCCTCTTTTATTTTATTTTTGAAACAGGGTCTTCCTAAGTTTCTGAGGGCCTCACTAAACTGCAGAGACTAGCCTCCAATCTGTGATCCTCTTGTCAGCCTCCCAAGGACTGGGATTACAGGTGTGAGCCACCACACCCAGCCACTAGTGTTCTTTCTGTTTCTATAAATTTGCCTTTTCTGGAAGGGTCACATAAATGAGATTATATGTAATCTTATGACTGGCTTCTTCTCTACTCTGGGAGTACATCTAGACGGTCTTTCATATCACTACTTCAACATGCCTAACCACTGCCAGTACTGAATTTTGACCTGATATTGCACCTTCACCTCCTTAAAATTATTTTTCGCCCTCACCCACACCCCCCACTCTCTCACTCACAGATACATTATAATATTATTTTGTTATCTTCTCATCTCCAGAAATTAGCATTGTGTGCTAGTTATAGGATGTGCTGAAATTGTTATAGTCTTATGAAAAATATCACTTATAAAATAAAAAAAAACTTCTCAGATTTGGGGGAATGTATAGACCCCCACATCTAGAGAATATAGCACATATGGATGTTACAAAATGTTCTATTTTTTTCCAGATGGTCTCAGAATTATAATAGAAATCCCCAAAACTATTATTTTGAATGATGACTATCTACTTTGTCATTTATTATGGCTAGAACCAAGTGATTTGAATAATCAATAATAAAATCAGTTAAAAGTGTGCCATGTAAGGAAGGGGCATAACTTACTGAGTTCAGCTGTTGAGAAAGGAAGTGATGCTCATCCTGAACCAATTGCCACTAACTCAAAGGGAATCGGTGGTTGGCGGGTGAGTGAGCTGTCAAGGGGTTTATTTATACCCTGGAAGTCCATGCATAATTTTCTTTGTTTTAAACAACCTCTTTAAATGGAAGGAGTGCATGCCACCCAAATTTTACAAACTCATGTCAAGTCTTCTAACTAATGACATAGTGTCATTTGGGGCATATATTTATATCTGGTTGCTTTTCTTATATGGCTTATATTCCTCTATGCAATAATAAAACCCTTTCAGTCAAACTGAAAACATAGTTGTGTTTCATCGACAGAAAAATACAGTTGATATTTTTTATGGGTTGTGGCATATGCCCGTAATCCCAGTCCTTGGGAGGCTGAGACAGAAGGATTGCAAGTTCGAGGCCAGCCTATGCAATTTAGTGAGATCTTCAGCAACTTAGCCAGACCCTGTTTCAAAATAAAAAATAAAAAGGACTGAGGATATAACTTGGAGGTAGAATGTCCTTGGGTTCAATCTCCAGTACCAAAAAAGTGATGTTTTTATGCATACACATTTTATATCAGGAAGAATTGTACCGAGAGTAATTGTCCTCATAAAAGTTTCATCAGAAAAATTAGTCTCATAAAGCCAGAATATTTTCTTTGGATAATCTGTTCTTAGGAAATCTGATGTATGAACCAAAGCAATATTCCTGATAGATGCAAGAAGCATTAGATTTTATTTCAGATGGTTAGAGAAAATAAAGCAATTAGATTAACAAATGTCTTTCCTTTTTATGATCATGCCGCTTATGTGTATGTTGATACAAGAACAATATACTATAAAAATGATTCTCTCCTTGTCTTTTGTAATCATTTTTTAGTCTGAGGACAGAAGTTGAGTTCTGTATGAAATGATCATTAGTGCCTGTAGAATAAGCAAATGCTGACAGTGACCTTGATTTTCAGAGTAGGGCACAAGGTTCACTGAGCAAAATATTAGTAATTAGCTCTGGTTTTACTGTTTTTGAAAACTGTTAATTATTTAATGAGCATTGAAGTGCTTAATGACGTTTTTTCCCTCAATGATAAGTTTATACAAATGGGTAACCAAATCATTTTTATTTGCCCATTGAGAGAAAGAAAACAAAGAAATGTTTTTAATAACATTTTCAGTCAAATATTTAAGAGAAATGTATTTCTTAGAAAACTCTTTTATGGCTGTAACACTGATATCAATTCTAACAACTTAAAATGTAATTTTCTTTAAGAAATATATAACATTTTTTCCTAAAATCAATAATTAAAGATAAAACATATTCAGGTTCCTTTTGGCATTTGAGGAATACCTATAAAATTTTTCATCAGACATGCAAATGTATAGCTAAATTAAATTAAGTAATCCAGTTATAAAATACATTTTATTGGATAAATATCTATTTAAAACATTTACAATGAAAATTTATGGTAGTATAGAACAACCCCAATTTGAGGAATTTCAATTTTAGTAAAGTTGGGGGCTATTGGAATTGTGGCTCTGTCGCTAGGGTTTATGTTATGGAAGACATAACAATATAGGTGCGAATTGTACATGTTCAGCCCCATGAAGTAAAAATCAGTCAATCAAAACAAGAAAACAACTACACTTTTAGCATTCATGATAACCAACATATGAAGTTCTAACCACTTATCCCTGTTCTTTCCTGTATTCTCTGACACATGCTGAACACACACACAAATGTCACGGAAGCCACCAATAGCCAATTTATTTATTTATTTTTATTTTGCAATGTGATATAATGTAATAAGTTCTGTCCTGGTGTGATAAGAACTATGTTCAGTTTAGAAGGCTGAAAAGCAAAGACAGCTTCAAACCAGGTTTCTTTTGTTTTAGGGTCAACTGTTTCTGAATGTGCCCTATCAGGTTTGTATGACTTATGTCCACAAAGGCATCCAGATGCATTGCTCTTGTACTCTTGGACCAAAATGTTAGAAAATATTAGTAGTATATTTTTTTTCTGGTACTGGGGATTGAACCCAGGGGCATTCTACCTCTGAGTTGTACCCCAGCCCTTTTTATTTTTAATTTTGAAACAAGGTCTCATGAAGTTGATGAGACTGGTCTCAAACCTGTGATCTTCCTATCTCAGCCTCCCAAGTACTGGGATTATAGGCATACACCACCACACCCAGCCTAGTGGTCTATTTTAGAAAAAAGAAATATTCTTTACTTTTCCTCACATTTCAACCTTTGGTCAAGAAGGAGCAAGTTTTTGCTTAAATTTCTGTCTTCTTCCCAACTTTGGGAGTAGACAGAGATGTGGAGCAAGGGGAAAAATTTAAAAACAATTTCTGTCCATTCTCTTAGTATATACTTCCCAGGGGCAGATGTATTGCTGCTATTCTAATGACTCAGACACTGAGAATATGGCTTTCTTTAATAGGCATTGAAGAATACTGTGCATCCTTGAGTACAGTTTTCCGCCTTTTTCTTTAGTCAAACTAGCAAAATAATAGCATTTGTCAATGTCTGCTCCTGACAGTTGCAGTGCTAAGATCTTACTGGATCTCTGAAACTATGTTGTAGTATGGAACTGCTTCTGAAGTGAAGCACAGCCATATCCCGCTAACAGGCGTCAGCAAACAAGGCCCAAGAATTAGTGGTAGAAAACAACCCAACTTGTCCGTCAGTAAGTTCTATTCTTTATTAAAGTTTTACTTTGCAATGTGATGCATCTTTCTTACTATAAATCAAATATCAACTTCTTTCCATTTGGCTATTGCCAGATTAATATATGTGAGATCTTTTACATAACCAGCATGTTTGTAGAATAAAATATGTGTGTGTGTGTTGTTCAGTGGGTTACTAGTTCTAATTTGTTAGTTTTCCTTGCATCCACACCAGCATATATTGAGGACCATGACATGAAACGTTTTATAGTTGTAAATAGATCAATTGATAGATTTAGCAACTATTTGAGGCTTATTTCATGGTCTTTAAGCATGTTTTCTTTTTCTTCCACCAAATTCTCAAGTTAAACTGCCCTTCATTGCCTCTATTTGTGAAATATTTTGTCCAGAACTGTTTCATTATTGGTTAAGTGGAAACATCTCCAGACCACTAATCAATGCTAGACTTACCCGGGAATTGATTAGGAAGAGAGCAACATTAGATGATGAGAGGATATGAACAGCCATAAATAAATTAAGAAAAATAATCAAGGAAATCTAAATAGTCTGAGTTGACAAATAATAAGACTTCTTGAGTAAGAGGAAAAAGAGAGGAAAGAAGCAGCAGAAAATGAGACAGGATTTTAATAAGGGTTATTTTATAGGCCATATCAGGAGAACCAAATATCAAAAGCGAAAGCAAGCTTTTTAAACACTTCTGGGTTTTTGTGTGCTATCTTTATTAATTATATGCATAAGTTGAGGTTTATAAGAATAAACTGATCCAATAGTCTTTTTTTAAAAACAAATAGTCTGTTATTTTATTTTGAAAAATAGTATCTTATTAGAAGGTAATAGAGCATAACTTATTAAAAATAGAGATCTTGCAGCTTTTTAAAAATGGGATTTACATGCTATTCAAAATATTTATTAGTTAAAAAATTTAGAAGATACAATTGATTAGTTTGGTCAGATGTATTTTTCATTGAGGAACTAATTTATTCTGTGATTTTTTTATTGGTGCATTAAATCATACAACTTGATGGATGTCAGGGTGGTAGAAGTATACATGCACACCTCGGTCAATTAGCCCTCCCCCAATTCCCACCCTCCCATTCCCTCCCCCTTCCCTCCTTCTCGAGCTCAGCATAGTAGTTGACTTTGATAAGTTTGTGTATGTGATCTTTTGAGTTAGAAACGGGAAACAATTTTTTAATAAACAGAGACAATAAATATATTTGAAATTTAAAGAAAGATACCATGAGTCCAACTTTATAATTCTGAAGCAGATGGTTAAAATTCATTATTCTGAAGTATTTTATGCCATATTCCTAGTTCTTCACTAAAATTTATTCTCCCTCCCTAGTTGCATGGCTAATATATGTGTTTTATGTTTACTATAAGAGGGAAAGGCAGTTTAAACTAAGAAAGTTAAAGTTGGTTGGGCATATATAAATGACTAGTTAGTCATAAAAACCCTGAATCACTTACAATGTTTTATTTTACCTTTTTATACCCTTCACACATATGAAAGAGATATATTTTATGTTTGATGTTTAGGCAGTCTGAATTAAATTTTATTTCATTTATCTACCTGCACTTTATTATTGTTTGCTCAAAGATAACCTTTCTTTCAACCATATGACTTTTATTCCACTGTATGCCAATGAATAATAAAATTCATGCTTTTAAAGTAATAACTTTCTAAATGTTATTTCAGAATATGGAAACGTAATGCTAGTCGTTCCTCCCAGAATTTTCTTCATTTCCACCAATGGTGGGTTAAGTTAGGCTATGCATGGGAAGCAACTGAAGAGGGAAAAAAATTGGGGCAGGCAAATTTTTAGGAGGCTTCCACATCCCCTCCTGCTGGTGTTTATGTACTTGTATAATCATACCTTTGAGTGCGGGCAGGATCTATAGTTTGCTTCTAAATTGTAAATTTCCACAAAGGTGAAAGAATTTCACTCCCGTTATTACATTTTATTATGTAAGACTCTCTCTTGCTAGTGGACTCAGTCCACAGATGCGGTCTCTCCCCTCCTTGCTTTTAGGAAGCAAACTTCCAGAATCCTTCAGAC
Organism: Glis glis; assembly: GCA_004027185.1. Classification (NCBI taxonomy): domain Eukaryota; kingdom Metazoa; phylum Chordata; class Mammalia; order Rodentia; family Gliridae; genus Glis; species Glis glis. Next base: position 5,790 of record PVJS01053843.1, read on the forward strand.
ACTGAGAATGGAATGGAGCTAATAGCCAGGTAAGAAGGGGTTCCCTAACCCAGGCATGGTTATTGTTTCAAGCTCAGTGAAACTCTAAGCAGAAGAATCAGCTAATCTATGCCTGGTCTTCTGTCTCCCAGAAAGTATAAGATAATACAATTTATAAACAGATAAACTACAAGGTTATACAGGTTATGCATCCCTAGTCCAAAAATATAAAATCACAAATGCTCCAAAATCCTAAACATTTTTATTTCCAATGTGATGTCACAAGCAGAAAATTCTGCTCCTGACTTCATGTGATGGGTCAGTCAAAATGCAGGCCTACTAAAAATATTGTACAGTTACCTTCAGGTTATGTATTTTGGATTTATATATGGAAGAAATTGAATTTCATGTTTAGACTTAGATTCCATCCCCAAGGTACCTCATTATAGTACATGCAAATATTCCAAAAGCCAAAAAAATTCTGAGATCCAAAATACTTCTGATCCTAAGCCTTTCAGAGAAGAGATGGATACTCGAACTGCATAGCATTTGACTCCTAAAGAAGCTCCTCTTTTCTTTGTTGGAATCACCATGATAATCATCTAAACATACACTTGTGTGTCACATACCTTAATTAGTTCTGAAAATTGAGAAGAGAACAAATAAAGTTCAGTTAATAGAAAATCACCTGTTCACAGTTATGGAACAGGTCCTAGCATGTGAGTTATTCTTTGGAAGAAGCAAGTTGTCACATATATTCTATAAGAAGTGGTGATTTTCTTCTACATTTTCCTTTCATTCTTCCATTGGCTGTGATACAACTTCAAGACAAATATAGACATTAATTAGTGATGAAAATGCTTACTCATTTTAGTGACAATGTTTTTTCAACTTGGCTTATAAATGCATGGTTTCTTAGTTTCATAATCTATTTCCATATTAGAATAAATTCTAGATATACTATATAACAGTACCTTACAGTAAAGGAAAGTAGTCTATATAATTTATGCATTTAAAAAAAGGATTTAAAACAATTCAGAGAGAGACCTGTAACATACTTGAAGGAAGTTGGAGGAAGGATTTGGGGAGGGGAAGAGGGAGGATTGACAAAGAAACAGTTCAAATAATAATATACAATCTCACTAACTCCTGTGGGGAAGGAAAAGGTGGGAGCAGGGTGAGATGTGGAGGGAAATACACTATGTCCATGTGTGATTTTATCACTTTGAACCTCACTATGATATATAATTGTAATGCACTAATAAAATATTTTTTTAAATGATGTGAACCCAGAAAGTAAAATATAATGAAATAAGACATCAACAAATATTTTACTTTAAATATTTGTAATTTATTATCATTACAAAAATGAATATCAGGAAAGTATTTTTATGGTTATAGTTCCCCTCTTTTTCTTTTTGTGAAAATAGCACAGCATTTGCAAATTAGTATTTTTCTTGCATGCTTGCAATGGAAAAAAAATCACTTGAATTAATAAAAATATCAGAGTTATAATGATACACCCAAAATCATTTTATTAATTCTGTTATGAAGTCATTGGTACTTGCTTGTCTTTTAAGAAGAGCAATATTTTTGTTCTTGTAGAAAATTGGTCATTAACATTACTTTGTAGTACATTAAATTGAGTCTCTGCAATACTAGTATCTGCTCAACTATAAAAATAGACTTGCAATTTTGAAAAACATGACTTTTACTGAACTTCAGTGCTTTGGAAAAAGTGTTTCCAACAGTGTTTGTTTCTTGCAACCTGTTTCTAGTCTGAGGACAGAAGCTGAATGTGGTATAAAATAGTCATTAGTGCCTGTAGAATAAGCAAATGCAAACAATGACCTTGATTCCCAAAATAAGCATGCAGGGTTCACTGTGCAGAGATATTGGGTAATTATCTCTGATTTTACTGTTGTTGAAAACATTAATTATTTAATGAGTTTGAAGTGCTGAAGTGTTTGCCTCTGACTTAAAAAAACGTACTCTTAATCAACACTCAGAGAGTTGGATGAAAGAAGGCAAAAATGACTTGTCAAAACCATATTGACAAATTTAGTCATGCTGTTTGAATGTGAAGAAGTGGTAGAAAGTCACTTAAGTTCCAAATTCTATGGTACTTGGGCTGAAAACAAATCACCAGGAAAGGTAAGAATGGAGAAATCAGATGAAGAAATTGTGTCTTAGGCAGAATAAGTAGCATATTACTTCCATATTTCTATTGAAATAAAGTATAAAATGTAAGCAAATCATAGTTTCCCACATTAGGAGGGAAACCTAAGTATTCTACATAAAGCTGTATGCATATATGTCACTATCACTGTGAACTACATTATGATGTGAGACTATAATTCACCAATAAAAGTATAAAAATAAAGCTAGATAAATCTTTAAATATCAAACTCTCTTCTCTATATAATTTAAGGTGTCTAATCTCAACAGTAGAGGACCTTAAGATAAGAATTCATAAAATAAGATAACATGCTTCTTTTTTTTTTTTTGCGGTACCAGGGATTGAACCCAGTGGCGTTCTACCTCCGCGCTACACACCCAACCCTATTTTTTATACTTTATTTTGAAACTGGGTCTCACGAAGTTGCGGAGGGCCTCACTAAGTAGAGAGAGAGAGAGAGAGACAGAGAGACAGGGAAAGAGAGAGAGAGAGAGACAGAGAGACAGGGAAAGAGAGAGAGAGAGAGACAGAGAGAGACAGAGAGAGAGAAAGAGCTGAGGCTGGCCGCGAACCCGGATCCTCCGGTCTCCACCTCCCTAAGTACTGGGATTACAAGCATGCGCCACCACGCCCGGCAACATGCTTCTTAATAAAAAGCTTAGAAGGAAAATGTAAACGGTAGCAAAAAGAAAACCATCTCCTATTATGTTTTCTCTACCTAAATTTCTAAATTTCTTTAATAACAGGAAGATCCTAGAGCCAGTGTATCACAAAGTAGTACAATGTTTTAAAAACTGAACTGGCAGCATATACACAAGTTATTGATACATATTTTATATTCTGGAAAGAGAAAGAATGTTTATCCTTAAAAGAAAGGAATGAAAACAGATCATTCAGCATATGGCATTTCAGTTCACAAGAAGATAAAATTACTAACAGTCACTTAGAAGAACACTGTGAAATAAAATAACCCACATGCAAAAGAAAGGAATATCATGCAATAGAAAGATCAGAAGCAAGATAAAATATCTTTAAAGGAAAAGAATGTTATATACTAGAAAGACTATAAGAGCAAGATAAAATCTTTTTTTTTCCAGAGCAATAGAGATTTATTTAGAAAAGTGGAGGGTGCATGTTCAAGGGAGAAGAGGACCATCTCAAGAGGGAGAGAGTTCTCACAGTTGTTTTTATAGGAGACCCACATGAGGGGTTGGCCTTTAGGATTAAAGGTGAGGGCCTTCTGGGGATGTTTGCCTAAGGAAAAACATACCTTGTAAGATGAAGATAAGGGTCATCATGGAGTTTGTAGATTTAAAGCTACAGTCATCCTTTTCTTTCCTTGTTTGTCTCCTTTCTGCCTACTACTTTTATTTCTTCTATCCTACCTCATTTCCCCCTCTGAGACTTGGATCCCTGAATCATAAGGGTTAGTAAAGGGCAAAGTTCTGTCTTCTTTAACTTCTTTGGAGCTGGCCAGCAAGACCATGTCCCATCCTGGCAGGTGAAACAACTTGTAGAGGAAATGCCTCCCAAAGTCCCTAAAAGTAACCCTTGAGGAGCTTTGGCTGACCTTAACAGCAAAATTGTATAAAAATTTATGTTTACCCAATATGTGGCTAACTACTTTGTCCTGAACACCCAGCAGGAAAGTATAACCAAAAACAATGTGCTATTCTGGGGTAAAAGAAGAGTCATTCTCATGGAGCCATTTTAAAGACTGCCAACATAATTTAACTAGATATATTCTGACTTTGGATCCCCTTTATATCCTACATTATGATTTATAATAGTACTTATGCTTTCAGGGTCACAGAAGAAATATAACATGGCACTAATGTCCAAAAATTTTTAGTCTTTATAAAATGCTATAAAACTAAACCTGTCCCTCTTGAGGTTTTGCAGGTTCAGGACCACTGAACACCATAAAAGGAAACATTCCTATTCCTGTAAGGTACTGGAGGGTCTATGAGTCCTGTTCAAAATTAAAAACTAAAACCTGTTTAAGTTCCCCTATGTACAATAAACCAGGAATCTCGCTTCTTTCCACTCCTGTGGAATTTTTTCCTTTTGATTATGGGAATTTATTTGTTAAACCAGGAACGTTAAAGATATGTAAAGAGTTTATTTGGTCTCCCATAAAGTATTAAAATGATATAACAACCTTAGACCTAAAAATAATAAGAGATGCTTAGTATATGGATGGCTCTGCTAAATATGTAAAAACAGAAAAAAAGATAGATAGTGGTGGCATATAATCCTTATAGTAGGCAAATTATTAGTACTAATGAACAGTGTAACAGTAGATGATATGCTAAATTGTATGCTGTGTTTAAGGTCTTGCACCACGAGAACTTTTCACAATATGTGTATATATTCACATATTATGTATATATATTCTCATGGTTTGTTACAAATAGATTGACTACCTGGCTTCCAGTTTAAAGGACTAATCAGTGGATGGTCCAGGGTTAAGAGTTGTGGGGAAAGCCATTGTGGCAAGATATCTGGCTTATTGCACGCTGTACTAACATGTCAATTTTTCATGTAGATGCCCACTGGAGTTGCAATGCCATCAAACTGCAGATGAATGGCTTTGTTGATCAAATAACTAGGCTTGTGAACATCAACTCAGCAACTCTGACTGCAGGCTTGGCATAATGGGTACAATAAAAAATTCAGGTACGTAGAAAAAAGCCACCTACTGACCCTCATGTTCCTGGGACTGTGTCCTTAACTTGTGACCTGACTGTAAAGAACCCAATTCAATAACTAAAATATCTTTAAATTGAAAAAAAGCACAGAAAGTTCAAAAGCCTGAGTTACAGTACACAATTTTTAAAAGGGCTCTACCTAAGGAGACAGTTTAGCTATAAACAATTTTGAGCATCACTAATGGCAACAAATCCTCTCTCCATGGCATGATTATGGTATGGTATATATTTCCTTCATAAGATAATTATTTTTAGCAAACATAAAAAGACTTGCCTTGAAAAAAACAAAGCCAAAAGCAAGCCAGACTACAAAAAATCAAATTATACAAATATGTAAGATGTGAAATGAAATCTGTACTGAAAGCTCCACGTATATTTCTTTCTTAATAAGTTTTCAAAAATGTGCAATAAAAATCAAACATTTTAACAATATCTCAGTCCAGTTATATGCCTTCATCCATGAACTGGTTTTGGACCCTCCATTTTTCTACAATTATCAGGAAAATAATGTTTACTAAAAAATATTAATCCATTCATAATATTTTCTTACATCAAGATTAATTCTTTAAAATGAATTATCAAAGTAGACATGTGTTCAAGGAGCAAACAATATGAACTACTAGATTGCCACTTTGATAAACTTTGTCCCAGAAACTTCCAAGACAATGAATCTTTCATAAAAGTAGCAAAATTTTTGTTTATCAAATTCAAGTTTCTCCTATTTCTTATCAAATAAGTTCTAAATCCTTTACAAAAGGAACATGATTATAAAGAATAGTGCACAGTACCGAAAGTATTTTGGGATTCTAGATAATGGCCAAGAATAACACTACTTTAAAAAATCTATTTAGAATGAAAATCATTGTCACAAGTTATTCAGTACAGTAAATGCTTCCAAGTTTTTCTTCATCTTTCTAAAGTTAAAAATAAAAAGGCAGCCAAACCTTGATGGGATGTCTTAGCACAAACACAAGGAGGACATAACCCTGGCTAGTCACTAGAATAAGATGTGACCTGTGAGTGTTCTAAATTTTCTCTTCTCACAGGGGAGCCCATATTCTATACACCAAGAAGAGAGAAATCTTGCTTCATGCTCCCCTCCTGTACATTCTTTCTAAACAAGATCTGAACTCCTTCCAGAAAGAAGCCCTGTCATCCCAGTTACATTCGTACCACCTATTCAGTGCCGACACCCTGAAAGGTGACTGAGGCTATAGGATACAATGGGATTTACGGATTATCACTTAATGGGCTAAATATAATTCTAGGGAAGGATGGTTCCTCCTGAGACAATCTTTTTGGACCACCCTGTTTCCTTCATGCCCAGGTTGACACATGCTCCAACTTTGTCAAATTTCAAAATTTCTTTAACCTCTCATGCTCTCTCTGGATGTCTCTATGTCCTTTTACACTGTGCTTTTCTGACCTTGTCTGTTAGTGTTAATGTCCCTAGCAGGTTGTAGGCTCATTCTCTCTTTCTCATTCTCTCTCTGGTAATTTGACTTATACAACTGTTACTTCTAATGAAAATTATACATTTTAATAGATGAAAGTATGGTATATATACTCATGTTATTTTAAGCATCGTATGACTGAGCTAACATCAGTAAGAGGTACATAATGACGTTTTGTCATCCTAGCAACAGTGATTTTCTTCTCTCCTATGTATACTACAGCTAGTTAACAGTAGATAGAAAACAGAAGATTTAAATGGTCCTCAATATTAGAGTTTCCACCTGAGGCCATGAAATATGAACAGAGTTTAATTTCTTGTTTTTCCTACATACTTTACTCTCATCAAATAAATGACTCTTCTACTTGTTCAGGAAATTGGAAGCTCGAATGAAAAATAAATTACCAATATGGAGATGCTCATTGCATGAATGTGATTCCTAGTAAATACTTGAGTCTACAAATTCTTAATTTATGAGCTAGATCATTACAATCTCAAAAATTAATTCAACGTCTGTGCCAATGGGCAACACTTTCATAAACAAATAGTCACACATATTTATTTGAATAAACTCACTTAAAATATTGAATTGCCACTATTTAAAATATTTTGCACTTTAAAAATAAATGAGAAAGCTTGATTTCTCTAAAATATTTTATAATAATAAAAGAAAAATATGCCTTCAATATGATGACAGATGTTTAATAATGAATTCTTGTTTCCGATGGGATAATTTCTTTCTACCTTTGATTTGAGTTGTAGAGAACAACTAGGAGTTACTTATGTAAGATATGCTGCTCTTCATTGTTCTGTGGTGATAATTAAAGCTGACACATCGCCGGGCGTGGTGGCGCACGCTTGTAATCCCAGTACTTTGGGAGGCGGAGACCTGAGAATCCGGGTTCGCGGCCAGTCTCAGCTCTCGCTCTCTCTCTCTCTCTCTCTCTCTCTCTGTTTCTCTCTCTCTACCTAGTGAAGCCCTCTGCAACTTCGTGAGACCCGGTTTCAAAATAAAGCATAAAAAATAGGGCCGGGGGTGTAGCGCAGAGG
>PVJS01053844.1:0-13159 GCA_004027185.1 Glis glis
CCTATTTTTTATACTTTATTTTGAAACCAGGTCTCACAAAGTTGCAGAGGGCCTCACTAAGCAGAGAGAGAGAGAGAGAGAGAGAGAGAGACAGGGAGAGAGAAGAGAGAGAGAGCTGAGGCTGGCCGCGAACCCAGATCCTCCGGTCTCCGCCTCCCAAAGTACTGGGATTACAAGTGTGTGCCACCACGCCCAGCACATGGGGACTTTTGAAACGACTGGGCTCCAGAGATTTCAGTTTAATTGGGCTGGATGGATCCTTTCTGATGATATATATATATATTTTTTTAAACTCTCCCAGTAATTAGAATATATAAGTAGGGCTGAGAACTGCTGGTTTAAATGGACAATGAGGTGAAGGAGGCCACTCCAGGTGACAGGACGATATGAGTAGAGGCTTCCAAACAAGAATAACATGGTGCACGGGAAGGACAAGGAGAAGACTGAGTGCCTGAGCTGAGGATGTTTAGAGAAAGTGGGAAATAAGTTTACATAGGTCAGAGTGAAATTACAGTAGGGCTTATGCAATCTGTATAGACAGAGAAAAGACAGAAGGATGATAGAAATAAGTCTAGCAGGCCACAGACAAGTGAGCGTGGGGACATGAGGGTTTTGACAAGGAGGCGGGGCGACGGGATAGAAATGCAGAAATGGGCAGAGGAACTTGCTAAGTGGACATGTTGATCAATATGAGAGATTAAGGAAAAGGTCGAGGTGCAAATAATCTCAAGTCTTCAAAACTGATGGTCAGGGAATACGCTATGAACAAAAAAATAAGAGAGTAAAATAAATTGCAGGTGTGAAGAGCATGCATTTGGCCAGCTGGTGAGCTTCTCTCTGTGAGATTTTCGCCTTCTTCAGACAGGGCTAACATCTTACTTGTGCACACTTAGTATGATGTCTTATTTGTGACAATGGCTCAGCATACTTTGGATGGCTAGAGTTAGGTAAAACTGCAACACCTAACTAGACATCCAGACACAAAAACTGAACATGATAGCAAATAGGAATGACCACCAGAGAGATAGGGAATTGGAGCTTGAGCACAGCTGGGCCCTCTGAGTGGAAGGTTCAGGGTATCTGATAGGAGGGTTAGTGTCTCCGGAACATCTCCATCCAGCTTCCTCTCTCTCCACGGCCTGCACCCGTGGAGTGGACAGCTGCCGTTTTATCCATACACCATTCATCCCCTTTTCTGGTAACAGTTTCCCAGTTTTCCTGTGGGGAACTTCCCCTCTCTTAGGGCACGCTGTCAAAATGCTCTGTCCCACTCTCACTAGGGTGTCACCGTTTGAACATTAGCCATTGAGCATTACAGTAAGTCTCTTCTGAGCTGGGTGTGATGGTACACACCTGTAACCCTGGTACTTGGGAGGCTGAGGCAGGAGGAGCTAGACTGGAAGCCAGCCTCAGCAATTTAGCGAGGCTTCTCACTACTTAGCAAGACCCTGTTTCAAAATAAAAAAAATAAAATAGGACTGGGAGTGGAGCTCCGAGGTAGAACGCCACTGGTTTCAATCCCCAGCACCAAAAATAAATAAATAGACCAATTCTTCTGCTTCAAGATCTTCCCAGATCACGATGCCTTCCATCTGCCTCCTTCTCTGAATTTCTAGAGAAACACAGTCCATATTGCTCAAACCTGTGGCTAATAGGCCCTTGACCTAAGGTGGGCCAATCCCACCCTCTCTCCTCAAAATTTGAATCTTGACACAGAATCTTGATACAGAAGCCAGAATCTCTCTAGTAGCCGAGTCCTGGAGAATGATCCATGGGGTCTCTGACATTATTCGGGTCAGGACCCTGTGGCTTCCTTCCTCCACTTTGCATTAGTTCTGAGGTACCTCGTATCCTTTCAAGATGTTCCTTTTGCTGTGGTACATCAGTTAGTTCCTGTTGCTTGCAACTGACCCTTCTTAACTGATTGGCAGCATTTCTTCATGAGACTCAAGTCTTGTCAGAACTTTGTCTTGCATTCAGAATCCAGAAACGAGCACATCACCTCCTGGGATCTTGTCTCCCCTTTTCTAAGGCTCCTGATTCCAGGGATTCTCATCTCGATTTCAAAGAAGACAACTCCATCACAAGCCACCTGACATACATGTACCTTTCTTTTTTTTTTTTTTTTTTGCGGTACCGGGGATTGAACGCAGGGGGTTCTACCTCCGCGCTACACCCCCGGCCCTATTTTTTTATGCTTTATTTTTGAAACCGGGTCTCACGAAGTTGCGGAGGGCCTCACTAGGTAGAGAGAGAGAGAGAGAGAGAGAGAGAGGAGAGAGAGAGATCGATTGATCGATCGTGCGCGCGCTCATGCGCGCTGAGGTTGGCTGCAAACCCGGATCCTCCGGTCTCCGCCTCCCAAAGTACTGGGATTACAAGTGTGCGTCACCACGCCCGGCATACATGTACCTTTCACTCTTCATACCTACTAGAAACATCTGAGATCCTTCTGCTTGACTAGATTCTGTCTATTGTAGCATTTCCTACACTGTCTATTTCTCCGACTCTAAATTCCCTTGCAGGGTCAGATTCTCTTCAAGGGCATCTGCACATGTTTTTCTTCATTCTTTTTTTTCCCTGTGTCCCTACCCAGTGTCCTCCTTCTTTGGGTGACCACTTTTTAAGAATAATGAGCCTGGCGTGGTGGCGCACGCTTGTAATCCCAGTACTTTGGGAGGCGGAGACCGGAGGATCCGGGTTCGCGGCCAGCCTCAGCTCTCTCTCTCTCGCTCTCTCTCTCTCTCTCTCTCTCCCTGTCTTTTTTTTTCTCTCTCTCTCTCTACTTAGTGAGGCCCTCCGCAACTTCATGAAACACGGTTTCAAAATAAAGTATAAAAAATAGGGCCGGGGGTGTAGCACGGAGGTAGCACGCCCCTGGGTTCAATCCCCGGTACCGCAAAAAAAAAAAAAAAGAATAACGAAGGGGGCTGGGGGTGTAGATCAGTGGTAAAGTGTGTGCTTAGTATGCCTGGGGGCCTGAGTTCCATCCCCAGTACTGCAAACACAAGATAAAACAACACGCACACACACACACACACACACACACACACACACACACAGGCTTTGGAAATTTGGGCTTTCATTGGACAGAGATACATGCCTTTTACCAGACAGAAAACAAATACTTCTAAAAGCGATAATGTCACTTGATATTTAGGTGACACTGTTCATCTTCACGGCGACTTACAGACATTAAAGAATAAGCTGTCAGTTCTTCCCAGATAAGAACAAAGGCGCAAGGCTGAGTGTAATCCTGTCCTGTTTCTCAGACCTAAACAACGGGCCCTGCTCATAAACTGTGGCTGAACGAGATGACTTCTTATGAGGGAAGGGCGGGGGGCGTGAGGGGAGTGAAAAAGGAAGAAGGAAGTCAGGTGCAGTGGTGCAGGCCTGTGATCCCAGTTCTTAGGAGGCTGAAACAGGAGGATCACAGGTTTGAGGACAGCCTCAGCAACATAGCGAGACTCTTAGCAACCTAGCAAGACCCTGTCTCCAAAGAAAAAATTTTAAAAAGGACTGGGGGTGTAGCTTGGAGGTAGAATGACCTTGGGTTCAAGTCCCAGTACAACACACACACACACACGTGCGCGCGCGCGCGCGCACACACACACACACACGCGCACACACAAAAAAAGAAAAGACCTGCAATTTACAGAGCCTGGCCTACCAGCTTAGAGAAAGCACCTGGGCTTCCGCCTGGCTCTGCTTCCGCTCGTCCCACCCTGTGGCTGCACAGGGGCTTCCACACACACACCTCCTTATTCCAAATTCAGGGCTTGCCTGGCACACCAAGGCAAATCAATTTGAACATGATATTTATTTATTTATTTATTTATTTATTTATTTATTTATTTTTGTGGTACCGGGGATGGAACCCAGGGGCGTTCTATCTCCGCGCTACACCCCCGGCCCTACTCTTTTATACTTTATTTTGAAACCGGGTCTCACGAAGTTGTGGAGGGCCTCACTTAGTAGAGAGAGAGAGAGGGAGGGAGAGAGAGAGAGAGAAAGAGAGAGAGCTGAGGTCGGCCGTGAACCCGGATCCTCCAGTCTCCGCCTCCCAAAGTACTGGGATTACAAGCGTGCACCACCACGCCCGGCTGAACATGATATTTATAAATAGGCGCGTGCGCACACGTTTGTGTGTGTGTGTGTGTGTGTGTTCACATACATAACATCTTGCCCCCTGTCCCCCTTCACCTTTCTTCTTTGGGGCCAAGGAGGGAGGTAAATAATGAGCCAAGCCCCTCAGCCCAGTGTTTTGCGGTGATGGGGCTGGGAAGGACTTAACGAGATTAAGGCCCGGCCGCTTCCTCTTGTGTAAGAAATCACATCAAAAGGAAGACAGGAAGACGAGCCTGCACTTGCTCAGAGGAATTCTTGGCTGAATTTCTTAGCAGTGAGGCACCTAACGCCCAGCTATGAAGAAAGGGATCCAAGCTCTCCCACAGCTGGGCACATAGGCCTCTCTTGCACACCACTGTATTTTAGAGGTTAGTTACCCACAAAGGGTCTTTGTGTGCCCTGATTCTCCCAAGCACAACCAATAACCATTTCTGTCCAAGTCAGGGAAATCTGACAGTGTTACTGAGGAAAAACCTAAATAACCCCTGTAGTTTCACTTGCTCTTAGTTGACTTATTTTGGAGGTCACACAGCTGGGCACTATGTTGTTAGTCTCCCTCCAGCTGTGCTGTAGATCGCACCTCTGCTGTGGGTTCTGATGGTAATGGTTACATAGGTTACTTTTCAGGGATTCGAAGGCCAGTTTTGCTGAAAACATTCGCCCTCCACTTGGGCCTGCAGATGTCCAATGGACGGCAGGGACGGGATGAAAAGACTTGGAATCTGTGTTCATATGGTGTCTGTCTCCTTTGCTGCCCTAACCTTTGTGTCAGATTCTTTAGCTCTGCATGTCGACAGGATCACTTAAGAAATGTTTTGTCCAAAAATATAATACAGGGTTAACTTGAGCTAGACTTAACTGGCCTCTCTATCCCCTTCAAGGGGAAAGACACCCACCAGCTGCTATGACAGGAAACACCAGCCCACGAAAAGAGGTGGCCCCTCCTATTCCCAGTAAAGACATGAATATTCCTCCTCTTTATTAGCCTATCTCTCTCCCTCATTATGCCTGTCCAGTATCTGTAACCCCTAGACCCTCTGAAGCTGAGGAGCTGATATGTGACTGTTCTTTGGCCACTGAATAAAGCCTTCTTTCCCCCTCACTCTGTCTCTTGAGCTACTGGTCTTATCAAGCAGCAGCAGAAGTGGACCTTTTTCTCAATTACAAAAGACAGTACAATTCTTTCAACAAGCCCCCTTCCTCCCTTCTCAAAGTCATGCCAGCGTCTATAAAGCCAGGTGGCGTGCAAGCGAACAGGGACACAGCAAGCCCCGCTTAGCACTGATCAAATGACGGGTGTTTGCATAATGGAACTTAAGGATTTTTTTTTAACCTTTTCTTAGAAGCTCAATACATTTTATTAAACCAACTTTTAGTTTATAAAACGTCACTTTCTACATCTTCTAAAACCAACTATTTATGAATCAAAGCATACCTTCGTTTGCTATTCGGCTACCACTTGTGTGTATCCACATATCTTTTCTTAGATATTCTACATTGTGTGGCGATGGCCATGTTTTCCCATCGGACTGTAAATCTCAAGGTAAGGGCTATTGCCCCTTACTAGTCCAAGAATTTCAAAAAGTTAAACTGAGTGAATCAAAGAATCAGAAATGGAAAAACCAGAGGAAAGAAACACAGCAACCTAAGACTGGGAAACAAGTGGACCTTCTGCAGTATTTCCCTCTCCCGATGCCGCCCATTCTCAGCAGCTGCATCTCTGCCCGTGATCATACCACAGCCCGTGATCATACCACAGGGCGGAGAAGAGCCATAGAAAACTGCATCCACCCAGCATCACGCATAAGCTTTCAGGTTCTGAAATTAAATAACAATTCAGGTTTGAGCCGGGCACGGTGGCGCATGCCTGTAATCCTAGTACTTGGGAGGCTGAAACAGGAGGCTCCCAGGTTCAAGGACAGTTTCAGCAAGGTAGTGAGGCCCTCAGCAACTTAGCGAGACACTGTTTCAAAATAAAAAATAAAATAGGGCTGGGGATATAGCTCGGAGGTGGAATGGCCCTGGGTTCAATAGCCAGTACCACAAAAACAAAACAAAAACCAGTCCAGGATTGTAGCTGTTTTCCTCAAAATGGAATGAGAGCTGAGTGACTTATTCAATGAGAATGCACCTAGACTAAGAACACAGGGCACTGCGCCCTTCACTGTTGGGCAGTGACACCAAGCACACAGACCCGTGAGCACTGTCACTGAACGGCGGGACCAGGACAACAGAGACATGCTCGTGAAAGTCTGGGGCAGGGCACTCATGTGCCTGCTGTCCCCTGGCCAGAGGCAGGAACAGCTGGCCTCTTGGAAGGCCATCTGCAAACTGACTCACTGAAGGGGAAAGGGGGAGGGTGGCCTTGAATGGTGGGAGGCATTAACTCTTGAAATGAAATAGCTGGAGAAGTCTGTTCCAGACGTAGTAAGCGGATCCCAAGTCTTACTATTTAGTTCTTAATCTGAGGTCTATGGCCCCTGAAATCATATGTAAAATTATTCTGAGGAAAGCCTATGTCCTTCACCAAATTCTCAAAGAATCCGTTTCATCTCAAAATGGTAAGAATTGCTGTTGCTTATCTTGGAGTTACTGTTATTTATACTCAGTTTCCCCGTGATTACACATATGTTATGAATGGATAGTTAGCTTTCCAGCTGCTTGCCTTGCTCCAAAATCACCAGAGATTTTTATAGAAAAATTTTTTTTAGAAGTTGGGGGTGAAGCAGGCTACTTGTAATTAGGAAAAATTAAGTTTAAGTTATTACTTGACTAAAAATTCATAAATAAGTGGTAAGATAATTCCACCTAAGAACATATATATATATATATATATATATATATATATTTATAAATATGTATTCTGGGTTCTGGGGACTAAACCCAGCGGCATTCTACTTCCGAGGTCCACCCACAACACCTTTTTTAAATTTTTTTTATTTTTTTTTATTTATTTGTACTACTGGGGATTGAACCCAGAGGCATTCTACCTTCCAGCTATACCCCCAGCCCGATTTTATTTATTTGGAAACAGGGTCTCACTAGGTTGATGAGAATCTCACTACTTGCTGAGGCTGTCCTTGAACCTGTGATCCTTCTGTCTCAGCCTCCCAAGTACTGGGATTACAGGTGTGCACCACCACGCCCAGCTAAGAACTCTATATATTAAATGTGAGTCTCAACTAGCCAAGAAAATCAGTGATGCAGAAAATACAATTTAAGTCATCTTTAGTTTGTATTGAGACTTGAACAAAATTAAACAATCAGTTAATCTTAAAATAACTCTGTTGCTAAATATTATTAAACTCTGTTGTATGAAGAGAGGTAACAACAATCTAAATTTACATTAAACATCTGCATTAGATCTTTTGATAAATTAAGGGATTATGGGCCAGGCATGGTGGTACATACCTGTAATCCCAGTACTTGGGAGGCTGAGACAGGAGGATCACAGGTTCGTGGCCAGCCTCAGCAACTTGGGGAGGCCCTCAGCCACTTAGTGAGATCCTGTTTCAAAATAAAAAATAAGCTGGGAGTGGTGGCACATGCTTGTAATCCCAGTTCTCAGGAGGCTGAGACAGGAGGATCACAGGTTCAAAGCCAGCCTCGGCAATTTAGCGAGGCTCTCAGCAACCTAGTGAGACCCTGTTTCCAAATAAGAAATAATACTGGGCTGGGGATGTGGCTTGGAGGTAGAATGCCTCTGGGTTCAATCCCGAGTCCCAAAATAAATAAATAAAATAAAATGAAATAGGTCTGGGGATGTAGCTCGGAGGTAGAATGCCCCTGGGTTTAACCTCCAGTACCAAAAAAGATTATGGGAAGGTTATCAAAATCAAAATGGAGTTATTTTCTGGGCATGGTGGTACACCCTGTAATCCCATTACTTGGGAGGCTGAGACAGGAGGATCACAGGTTCAAGGACAGCTTCAGCAAGTAGTGACTCTCACAAATCTAGCAAGACCCTGTTTCAAAATAAAAATAAAATAGGGCTGGAGGTGTAGCTCAGAGGTAGAATGCCCCTGGGTTCAATCCTCAGCACCAAAATAATAAATAAATAAATGGAGTCACTTGTGTCAACCTTAACCACACAACAACAAAAAAATAGAGCTGGGAGGTTTGAAGGAGGGACTAGTCACAGAGACGGCCAGAACCACAACAGGGCACACAGGCCACCGCAACCCTAAACAGAAAATACTTCTGCAAGGGCATGTGCCCAGCAACTGTCGCTCAACCTTGGACTGATGCCACCCTGGTTATCAATCCTTGTGGTCAGATTATAGCTTAGTGATCAAGTGCTTACAGAGCATGTGCAAGGCCCTGGGTTCATTCAATTTCCAGCACTGCAAAAAAAAAAAAAAAATCCTTGTGGACAAGGACTATTGTTTCAAGATATCTTAAGTGATCTCACTTTGCCTTTATTTTTTATTTATTTAATTTTTTTTGCGGTACCGGGGATTGAACGCAGGGGCGTTCTACCTCCGCGCTACGCCCCCGGCCCTATTTTTTTATACTTTATTTTGAAACCAGGTCTCACAAAGTTGCGGAGGACCTCACTAAGTAGAGAGAGAGAGACAGGGAGAGAGAGAGAGAGAGATCTGAGGCTGGCCGCGAACCCAGATCCTCCGGTCTCCGCCTCCCAAAGTACTGGGATTACAAGCGTGCGCCACCACGCCCGGCTCACTTTGCCTTTAAACACTCCCCCTTGCCTCCACCTCCTTACGTATTCCCATCACAACGTTCTACAATTCCTAGATACATACATATCATTATTCTTTAGAGATCTCTTCCTGATTGCTGTTTGACAATTACTATACCTAATATGTAAGAACAATTTTTTTTTTGTTGAACATAAAGACATCTTCTGGTTTTCTTTCCCAATTTGCCATCCCTTTCAATCTACTCCTACTCTTCTACCCATCTTCTAATTGTTGTATCTCTCCCAGCTCAGCTGTGGGCCTTTCTTGCTAGGTAACTCCATCCATTTCAGTGACTTTAAATGCTAACATACAATTTCTCCCCCAATTTTTATTTCCAGCCCAAACTACCTTTTAAAACTCTACTCAATCGTCTCTTGACATCTTCATTTTGCCTAAGTCACCAATATCTCAAGTTCTTCATGTCCAAGACCAATCTTGGGTTCCTTTCCTAACTGGTACTGGTTCCTCTTTGTCTTTCCCATTCTTTTTTTTTTTTTTTGGAGTACTGAGGATTGAACCCAGGGGCATTCTACCTCTGAGCTACACCCTCAGCCCTTTTTATTTTGAAACCGGGTTTTGCTAAATTAACTGTGCACTGGCCTCAAACCTGTGATCCTCCTGTCTCAGCTTCCCAAGAACTAGGATTACAGGCGTGTGCCATCATGCCCAGCCTTAATGCCTTTTTGATTCCTTTACTCACAGATGTGTGCAATGAATTTGTACTTAATTTATTTTAAAAACAATTTTTTTGAAAATTCATTAAAATGAGAATTGGTCCTAATTGAAACTTACCTGTAAAAAAAAAAAATTAGTCTAGAAACCCTTTAGAGAAAAGCATTAGACCAGAAGTCCTCTTCTGGCATCCAGTTCTGCTACAGTCAGGCTTTGGACAACAAGTCTTAACAACTCTGGGCAAAGGAGGAAGAGAAAGAAGGATGGGAGGAGGAAGGGAGGTGATGGCTGAATGATCTCTGTAGTCCCTTACTACTCGAAACTTTCTTGATTCTATTAATAAAAGAACCTGTCCTTAATATACAGAGGTCTAAGAATCAGAACAATAAAGCTATCATTTGATGGGTGCTTACTATTGTGATGAACTCTATCAAAAGCTTTGCATGAGCTATCTCATTTAACAAAAGCACAACCTTCTGATTAGTAATCTCCCACTTTATAAGTATGAACAACTAAAGCCAATAAACTCAGTTACACAAGGACACGATCCTCTTGGTCACCCAAAACAGAAATGGCTGAGTAGAAAAATTTATGAACTCATGAAAATGCACATCAAAATGGGACTTCTGAAAAGCAGAACTTTGGGCAAAGTCTGCTGTAATCAGGAGGCCTGTGCGGCACACCAGTGCCTGCAGCGCCAAGTAAAGGAGATAATTCATCCCTTCAGAGTCAACGGTGCTAATGTTTTCCCTTGGGAAGGCGGGATTTCTGGAATCACGTATGCCTCAGTTTCTATATTCAAGCACACACCTGACACTTCAAAGAGAGAACAGATAATGCCACAGAATAAAAGAATAATTCAAAACTAATCTTTAGGCAGGCAGAAATATTTCCTGCATATTATCCTGTATTTAATATTAACATCAGGATAATCAACTAAAATTAAATATACTGAGGAAACAATGTACCAAACCACATTTTATTTATTTTTTTTTCAGGACTGGGATTGAACTCGGGGGCATTCTAACTCTGAGCTACACCCCCCCAGCCCCATTTTATTTTTTTTATTTTGAAACAGGGTTTTGCTAAGTTGCTGAGAGCCTCACTAAGTTGCTGAGGCTGGCTTTGAACTTGCAATCCTCCTGTCTCAGCCTCCCAAGTACTGGGATTACAGTCACGGGCCACTATGCCCAGCTCCAAAAACACATTTTAAAAAGCAAAGTGAGAGCTGAACTTCACAATTTTCTTAGGAAAATTAATGTAAAATTTTAATGAGTTTTATACCAAGAATTGTACTATTTATGAATTATCTGCCAAATTTTGCTTGGATCCTTTTACTGTGTAGTCTGAATGTTTCCCACTGGTATCAATTATGTTTACATGTTTTGCTTATTTTGACAACTGATCAAAGCCAGCTTCCAGAACTAAATTTAAATCAACTAATGATACTAATTCCTTCTATGAGGGGTTAATAGATGTCCATGAGCAGTTTAAAAAACAAAGAAGCATATTTTCCAGGCACTTGTATCTCAAACAATTGGTTTTTGAAGGGTATCTGATCTACTGGGTCTACAAATGCTAAGAACAAAAACTATATAATAACCAAAAAAGAATTTGTATCTTTCATCATTATATATAATTTATCTTAAATACACAGAAAAGGGAAACTTTGCTCCACATTTCTCTTTATCTTCCTACAGACAGCACGCATGTGTTTTTTGTTTGCTTGTTTTTTGGTATTGTTTTTATTTTGTTTTGTTTTTGCAGTGCTGTAAGCTACATCCCTAGTCCATGTGTTCTTGGATGTTAAGAAACATACCTATGAGCCCAATATTCCTTGATAGCACGTTAAATAGATACCCTGGGTAACTGTAATGTCTATATCCTTACTCGCAGACAGTAAGTTGTCATTAAATTATATATCATTGATATCATCATTATCGTTTAGTGCACTGGAGAGCAATTACTAAAAAGCCATATTATAATTAAATCTATGATAGTTTTACTGGTGTATATTAAGGTGGCTGTAATATAATAAAAATTTCATGGTTATTTGATAGTTTGAGAAGTCTATTCTTGTAGCTATACCCAAACTGAATCTACACTCAAAGGAAAATTATATGGAAATCTTCAAGGTAGAAAAAATACTATTACAATATTAGGTTCTATTTTTTAAATGGAAAAGTAATAATTAAGAAAGAATCCATTTCTGTATAATAAACATAAATTTGCCCATCTGCCTGACATGTGTAAGCCATGGTGCATATCTGTGACCCCAGCTACCTGGGAGGCTTAAGCAGGAGGATGGTGAGTTCGAGGCCAGCTTGGGCAACTAAGCAAGATCCCATCTCAAAAAAAAAAAAGGCAGCTTAAGAAATATAGATAAGCTGGGCGTGATGGCGCACGCTTGTAATCCCAGTACTTGGGAGGCTGAGCCCGGAGGATCCGGGTTCGCAGCCAGCCTCAGCTACTTAGTGAGGCCCTCTGCAACTTAGTGAGACCCTGTTTCAAAATAAAGAATAAAATATAGGGCTGGGGGTGTAGCTTGGAGGTAGAATGCCCCTGTGTTCAATCCCCAGTACCACAAAAAAAAGAAATATAGATAAATCAGAAGAGCAAAATATTTCATAGAAAGTTACTTTATTATCAGAACAGTATGGTTTCCTACATTTAAGATCTAGTTATTATATTATTTTTTACAAATAGCAAAGTCCCCCCATTTTTTCCAGGTGAATATACATGAATATAAAAAAGCTGCTGACTTCACACTGCCCGCCCCCACCCACCCGTCAGGGTCACTGGGAAGTTGTGGCCTCCGAGCAGCCTCCCGCGGTAGCCACGGTTTCCTCTTTAACTTGATCTTGAACTAGCTTTCAGTCATCCTCTTGTTGGTTTCTTTTCTGTCAAAGGAAACCAAGAGTACATTGAAACAGCATATTCTGATTGGGATATTTTCTCAGCCAAGATCAATGTTTCTGTTGGCAAGTATAATTTTCTAGAGACCTTGACAAAAGATGTGGTTGAAAATTATCATGGAAATACATGCTTCAACTAATTCAGTACGTTAGCTTCTCATTTTGGCTCCTGAGTGCATTACCCTGTTCTTTTTCTTCCACATGTACATAGACTCCCATACAGAAACACACATGGAAATACAAATATTCACATTCCCCCCTGAGTAACCATAGCAGAGACTTCTCATAGCCCTATGATAACAAACATACTTTAAAATTAGAGGTATTGTGGGCCAGGCATGGTGGCGTACGCTTGTAATCCCAGTACTTGGGAGGCTGAGACACGAGGATCGCAGAAGGATCATAGATTCAAGGCCAGCCTCAGCAACTTAGCAAGAGTCTCAGCAACCTAGCAAGACCCTGTTTCAAAACAAAAAATAAAAGGGTTGGGTATAGCCGGGCGTGGTGGTGCACGCTTGTAATCCCAGTACTTTGGGAGGCGGAGACCAGAGGATCCGGGTTCGCGGCCAGCCTCAGCTCTCTCTCTCTGTCTCTGTCTCTCTCTCTACTTAGTGAGGCCCTCCGCAACTTCGTGAGACCTGGTTTCAAAATAAAGGATAAAAAATAGGGCTGGGGGTGTAGCGTGGAGGTAGAACCCCCCTGGGTTCAATCCCCGGTACTGCAAAAAAAAAAAAAAAAAAAAAG
>PVJS01053845.1:0-13158 GCA_004027185.1 Glis glis
AGCTGAGGCTGGCCGCGAACCCGGATCCTCCTGTCTCCGCCTCCCAAAGTACTGGGATTACAAGCGTGCGCCAACACGCCTGGCTAGTTTGCATTTTTAAATAATGCTCAAGATATCAATAAATCTAACCTCTGTCATTTTAAGTTCCAATAATATATTGTGCATTGTTAGAACAGAATACACTGCAAATCTGCATAAATATCTGAAAGTAGATTGGAAAGAACAGAGATCAAAATTTCTTATGATGTGTCACAAATCAAAACAAATCTCTTTACCTTGAGTTTTTGGAAATGTAACTGTTGATGTCAAATAGCAGGAAATTTGGGGTGAACCCTAGGGAAATGGATTAATATCATGCAGATTTTAAAGTGTGTACACAATTTGACACATTAGAATATTTGTAACCACAAATAGCTTATAGATATGCAAGGTAATCATCACGAAAAAGAAGCCCAAAACCAAAGAATGGGAGGAAGAAAGAGGACTGTTTAATGGTGCTTGCCATCTTTGTTCTTTGTTGCTGCAAGCCTCAAAAATAAGGTGATTTTTCTAAATATTTTTGAGATGTTATTAACTTTATAAGCTGTTCAGGTTATATTCTCAAATTCTTCCATCTTTTCTGACTTCCAAAGCAGTATAAGCCTCTAAAAGTCATGATGTTAATAACCTTAACACTCTTAAACTCTGACTGAACTTTTGTCTTTGTTTGCTGTTACTGGATGTTTTGATGCTATCCAGTCCTCTTTAATTCTGACCATAATCAGGAAGCATCACTTTTCTTATTTAAAGAGAATTAATTAAACCTGTCTTTTGTTTACCCATTTGACTTCATTTTCATTAGTATAATATGAGATACTATAAGCCCTCTATCGAATAAAGTAGCGGCTGAAATGGTTCTCTGCCATCGTCACATATATCTACACATTTCTTTGATCATTAGCCCTTATTAAAAAAAACCTTCTAAGCAATATCACAATGTATGTCTGTTGATTAATTATTTTGAAAATATACAAAATAGAAATTCAATAAAAGAATAAAGCTAGCCAGGAGTAGTGGTGCATGCCTATAATCCCAGTACTTGGGAGGCTGAGACAGGAGGATCGCAGGTTCAAGGCCAGTCTCAGCAACTTAGAACCCCCAGCAACTTAGCATGACCCTTCTCTCAAAATAAAATAAAATAGGGCTGGGGGTGTAGCTTAGAGGTAGAATGCCCCTGGGTTCAGCTTCCAGTACCAAAAGTGAAAAAAAAGAAAAGAAAAATAAAAAAGATTAAAATTATTTAAATAGGAGCTCTATTTGTTTTTTTTTAAATTTTCTTTTCTTCCAGTATTTTTTTTTCTTTTCTTCCAGTATATCGGTTTGCATTTTTTACTTTGTGGACCACTTCTCTCTGCTGTTGGCATAGGATAGGACTTTATTTTCAAAATAATCATGTTGTTTACTTAGTTTAAGTCCTTTAGTAATTTCCTATTGCTCTCAGAATAAAGATTTAAGTCTTTAACATCACCTTACAGTTCGGCATGATTTGATCCAAACGATGCTCTTCAACATTCTCTTTATCACTTTTCAGCTTTTGGTGCATTCTGGCCCCGGTCTCCTCTATCGGGTTTTTAACCCTTTCATATTCCCATCTGCCACAAGTCTTCATTCTGGTCCTTCTCCTTGGAGCCTTGAATTCCTACCCCCTCTCCACACGACTTTATCCCATCTAGTTCTCATCTGACAACAATTCTTGTGCTTCAGATCACAACTCAACTGTCAATTATCACAGTTGCATTTCCTTATATCACTATATCCTTTTATTTTTCCTTTCTTTTCTTTTTTTCTTCCTTTTTTTTTGTGGTACTGGGGATTGAACCCAGGAGCATTATACTTCCAAGTTATACCCCCAGCCCTTTTTTAATTTTTTGTTTGGAAACAGGGTCTCTCTACATTGCTGATAGTCTCCCTACATTGTTGAGGCTGTCCTTAAACCTGTGATCCTCCTGTCTCAGCCTCCCAAGCACTGGGATTAGAGGTGTGTGCCACCACGTCTGGCTTATATCCTTTTCTTTTAATTTGTTCATGACTATATCCCAAATGATCAGGAAAATGTCTGGCATATGTTAGGTGATCAATACATATCTCTTGCATACATGACTGAGTTTTGCTATTAGTTATGTATATTTTGTGTTTGTTGACGTAATGTCCATTTCCTACTCAATACAGTGCATGCCCCAAAGTAAACTTTATTTTTTTATTTAGTGGTGCTGGGGATTGAACCCAGGGGCATTCTACCTTTGAACTACACCCCCAGCCCTCTTTTTATTTAATTAATTAATTATTTATTTATTTTGAGACAAGGTGTGGGAAACTGTTCTAAGTCTAAAAAATATTGGGTCGGGCATGGTGGCGCATGCTTGTAATCCCAGTACTTGGGAGGTGGAGACCTGAGGAGCCGGGTTTGCAGCCAGCCTCAGCTACTTAGTGAGGTCCTCCGCAACTTTGTGAGACCCTGTTTCAAACTAAAGAATAAAAAATAGGGCTGAGGGTGTAGCTTGGAGGTGGAATGCCCCAGGTTCAATCTCCAGTACCACAAAAAAAAAAAAACCCGAAAAACAAAATAAAGAATAAAAAATAGGGCTGGGGGTGTAGCCCAGAGGTAGAATGCCCCTGGGTTCAATGCCCAGTACTGCAAAAAAAAAAAAAAATTGGCTTAAGGATTTATAGCTTCTTGCTTGCTTTGGCCGAAGACTGCCTCTCTTGAGCCCCTTCACTATCTAAGCCATTTCCTCCTGTTTTACTACACCTTTTGCTTGCTTAAAGGTGGAAGACCTCCTAAGGAGGTGGCTGGAGACAGCAGCCTCTGCTGCTCTTGCAAACACTGCCAGATAACAACTTATCTTCTAAAGCATTCCTAACCCAATGCTCTACTCCCTAGCCAGAGACAATGAATGATTTGATGACCCAGCCTGAATTCTGTAAACCTGTAACAAAAGGAAGAGCTGAGCTTTGTTCGAGGAGTTTGGCTCTCTTGCCTTTCTCCCCTCTGACCTCTTTGAGACCAGGAATAAAGTCTCAAGAGCATTTATTTCATCTCGTCGTCCCGTGCGCTGCTGGTACAGGGCCCGGCAACAAGGGTCTTGGCTCGTTAAATTGCCTAGTCTGGCTTCGAACCTGGGATCCCTCCCAAGTACTGGGATTAGAGGTGTGCACCGCCACATCCAGGTCGAAGTAAATCTTAAACAGAAGACTGCTGCCATTGCTGTCATCTCCATACTGCAGCACAGCAAGCAATTTAGCATATGGATTAAGGCTTTTTTTTTAAAGGATCCACAGGAAAAAGAAAAGGGAAAGCAAATAATTCGTGTTAATTTCCAAATTCAGAAGATGATTTGTAGAGCGAGGGAACAAATTCTTTCAGATATCAATTGAAAAATAACACGAAGAGAACAGTGAGCAATAACACAAATTGAAGTTTAAAATCATCTACAAGCAGTAACGAGAACATTGAAGCGAGAAAGCTATTTCCAGCACAAACAGGAAGCAAAAGCAAGGAAAGATGCTGCAAAAGGAATCTGCAAGTACCTCATCTGTAAAATGCCATTCGGGAAGCCATCAACCCTCCTTCTTTACCTTCTCTTTACTTAGCATCCGTCCCAAAAGTCATTTGAAATTACGTCAGAACATTAATGTTGAGGAAAAAAGGGAAGAGCTACCACTGCATTGGAAAACACAGAGGTTGTCTTGGAAATGACAAAGGCATACTAGACACGGTAGAAAAAAGAGCGAGAAAGAGAGAGAGAGAGGAAACTGATCTACAAAAGACATACAGTGCCTCTGGCAGAAATTCGCTGATGCTATCTATATATTGGAGGTTTGGGTCTGTTACGCAGCAGGATGGTAGAGAGAAGAAAAAGCTCACTCTCAACACTTTTGAAAGCTATGACTCAGTGAAGGAGCAGGGCACCAATAGTCCAAGGTCAAATGTTGTCACACAATAAAAGAGAAAGTCAAATGGCAGTATTATTTCTCCAATGCACTGGGGCTTAGCATGCCCCCCACCCCTCCATTTGGAGATTTAACATTAGGAAAAAGACTAGAAATATATCAAGATCCCAGAGTAGACCTGGGTTAAGGCAAATCCAGTTATAGGAAAGTTCATTTAGGCAAAATTACTTCACTAACATGCAGTTGGATAAATTGAAGACTCCTTGCTACCAGTAAGAAAGCAGAATAGAAGGAAAAAGAACTCATCACTTACATTATGAGAAATTTAAAAAGAAAGAATAAGACTCAGAACTTACATTATACAGCATTAAAAAGGGGAAGAACTTATATTCAAAAGTTTAGAAGCAAAATATACATTTGAATAAATATAGGAAATAGAGAAAGGAATACATTTCAGTAGACATCTGGATAGATTTTATGCAAACCTATACTATATTATGCAAAGCATGAAAACAGGAAGGAAGTTGTGTGTGTGTGTGTGTGTGTGTGTGTGTGTGTGTGTGTGTATTGCTGCTAAGGATTGAACCCAGGGTCATTCTGATGAGGTAGAATAGAAAAGATAGAAATATTAGGCAGAAAGGAGACATTGGGAAAATAGAGATTTAAGATTTTGAACGTTCATAATCTAACTCCACCCTATAGGGTGCATTCAGTCAGGCAGAAGCCTTATTGAATCCATACCCTTAATCACAATGGCTCCTCTCCACACCTGAGATGCTTAATGTAAAAAGGGTGGGTGAGGAGAACAAAAGGCCAGACCGCACTGCCTATCTGTTGCCAGGGAAACCGGACTAAAAGGAAGTCCTGCCCTCCACTGTGCGACCCTACCTATCCCCTGCTATAAAGAACCGCGAAAGCACACGGATGCTCTCTTGCTCACCTGGATGGATGGACGTGCGCACGGAGACTCACTCTCCCTTTCTTAGATGACCCCCAACCTGTATCCCCACCTTTTTAAGTTAATTAAAACCTTTGCCTTTTTCTGATGGCACGTGTTGAAATTCTTATTCATCATGGAAGCCAAGGACCCCTCAGAATTAGCTGTTTCCCCATGACAACTCTACCTCTGAACTACACTCCCAGCCCTATCTTATTTTTTTTTATTTTTAAACAGGGTCTCACTAAGTTGCTGAGATCCTTGCTAACTTGTTGAGGCTGGCTCCAAACCTGTGATCCTCCTGTCTCAGCCTCCCATGTACAGGAATGCACCGCCACACTTGGCTTAGGAAGAAAATATTTACAAAAATTCTTTCCATCATTTGAAAAATATTTATTGAGCACTTTATAAATTATAGACCTTTCAAATTCTAGGATTACATAATAAACAAGATAAATATGCCCTTTGCCTTTTATAAAAATTAATAATTTAATGGAATATATCAACAAGTGTAGGTGCAATAATGATTCAGTGTTTCTCAGTTAACGAGAAGCTTTCCTTTCTATTGATATATAAAGGGATACAGATAAAAATCAGGCATGGCAGAAACTTACAGAAAAGAAAAACACAGGAAAAGTCCAGGAAACAGGAGAGGGCTATGGATGTTTGAGGAGGTGAAATGACACTCAGAATGGGTGGACGGCAGCGTTTCAGAGGAAAACAACAAAATGTGAGGTTGGAGAGTCATCAGGGAATTCTTGGTGCATGCCTTTAGATGTTGATATGAGGATATTTAATACTACTAAGTTCTTTTGGGATTTTCCATTGGGGACAATATCATTTTGCAGAATGTAGATTGAATGGAGGAGAGACTTCAGTAAAGACCACTGGTTAGGGGATGATGTCATGATCCTGAAGACAGGTGGTACTGACCTGGGCATCAGCTGTTAAAAGGAATGGAGAGATAGTAGATTTAGGCAACTTTTAGCACATAGAAGTAGCAGAACTTTGTACTTGATAGTGAAGTGAGGCATGATTAAGAATGATTTTCTAGTGTTAAGTTCTTTAAACCCTTTGTGTATTCTAGATATTAGTCCTTTATCAGAGGGGTAGGTGGCAAAGATTTCTCCCATTCTGTATGCTCTTTCTGTAGACTTTTGATGGTTCCCTTTGCTGCATGGAAACTTTTTAATTTGATGCCATCCCATTTATTAATTTTTGTTTTAATTTTGTGAGCTTTCAGGGTCTTAATGAGGAAGTTTCTACCAGTACCTATATGTTGGAGTGTTGATCCTATGCCCTCTTCTAGAAGTTTCAAAAACTTAACTAAAAAAACCCTCAAATAACTCAATCAAAAATGGGCAACTGAACTGAATTGGCACTTCTCAAAAGAAGAAATACAAATGGCCAATAAATATATGAAAAAATGTTCAACATCTTTAGCAATCAGGGAGACAGAAGTCAAAACTACACTGAGATTCCATCTAATCCCAGTTAGAATGGCAATCATCAAGAACACAAACATCAATAAGTATTGTTGAGGATGTGGGGAAACGGGAACTCTAATACACTGTTGGTGGGACTGCAAACTAGCACAGCTCCTATGGAGATCAGTGTGGAGATTTCTCAGAAGATTGAGACTGTAACTACGATATGATCCAGTGATAGCATTTCTGGCCATCTTTCCAAAGGAATTGAAATCAGAATATTATAGTGATACTTGATGTCCATGTTCATAGCAGCACAATTTACAATAGCCAAATTATGGGACCAGCCTCAGGGTCCATCAGCAGATGTATGGATCACAAAAAATATGGTCTATACATGCAGTGGAATCTTGTTCGGGCATAAGAGAAGAACAAAATTGTGTCATTTGCAGGGAAATGGATGGAAATCAAGAATATTATACTAAGCAAGATTAGCCAGTCTCAATAAATGAATGGATGTATGTTTTCTCTTATGTGGAAGCTGGAGAGAAATTAAGAAATAAGGGTAATATCGAGTAGAAGAACAAAGACTCCAATGGAATGAGAGAGGGGGTTTAGGGAAGGGAGGAGTGGGGTGGGATGGGAAGGGAAATATGCAAAGAGCTCTGTGCATATATATCTTCAACACATGAAACTTCACTATGATATCTAATTGCAATGCACTAATAAATTATGAAAAAAAAGATTTTCTAGTTTTGAGTTTGTGGGCTAGATAGGAAAGGTAGAAGAGTAAGTAAATTTGTAGAGGAAAGATCATGAATAATTTCAGACATTCTAATTTTAAGATTTTAACGGCAATAATCAATCAGAAGCAGAAGAGAAACTGGTGGAGAATTTTTGTTTTCTTTTGTTGCTGGGGATTGAACCCAAGGGCATTCTACCTCCAAGCTACACCCCAGCCCTTTTTTATCTTTTGTTTTGAAATAAGACATTGCTAGGTTGCTGAGAGTCTACCTACTTTGCTGAGGCTGTCCTCTAACTTGTGATTCTCCTGTCTCAGCCTCCCGTGTACTGGGATTACAGGCATGCCCAATTCTGACATTTGAATTTTTAAAATAACCATCAGATGATAATGGGGATTATAGAAATAGATATGATTGTTCCATTTGAATATTTCAAATGGCAAAAGAAGAATGGAAGAGACATCAGCATTGGATAGATTAGACAATGAAGAGCCCACAAATGAAACTGTGGAAGGGTGTGTAAAAGACAGGTGGGAAAGTGTGAAAAGCCAAGAAAGTGTGGTGCGTGACAGTTGGCAAACAAAATGTGTGGGTTTGTTTATTTACTTTTAGGACATGGGTTACAAATTGGATCTGAGCTTTCAAAGAACAAATCAAACAGCATGATGAGGTATAAGACACCAGACTTGTATAACAGGGTGAGTAGAGATGAGAACACACATTATGTTCTTTTGGAAGAAACTGGAGTGTGATTATGCAAGGTTTCTGATTAGAAACCTTCTACTCATCTCTATTGGTGGTAAACAGAAAACTCATCTATTAGCCGGGCGTGGTGGCGCACGCTTGTAATCCCAGTACTTTGGGAGGCGGAGACCGGAGGATCCAGGTTCGTGGTCAGCCTCAGCTCTTTCGCACGCTCTCTCCCTCTCTCTCCTTAGTGAGGCCCTCCGTAACTTCGTGAGACTTGGTTTCAAAATAAAGTATAAAAAATAGGGCCGGGGGCGTAGCGCGGAGGTAGAACGCCCCTGCGTTCAATTCCCCGGTACCGAAAAAAAAAAAAAGAAAACACATCTATGATTAAGTTCTTTTACAGAATTGCATAAGTAAAGACAGTAACTGTTATGGTTTGGATTTAGAATGTTGCCTTAGACCTCATGGTAACAAGGCAGCCATATTGGAGGCGGGGCTCAGTTTCTGAGGAGGGGTCCCTGGGGTGTGGCCTTGGGAATCCTATAAGGTCCCTCCTCCCCTTGCTTGCTCTCTCTGCTTCCCACCTCCATGATATGAGAGCAGAGCACTTCCTGTCTTCCTCTCACTGTCTCTGCTACCATGTCCTGAGCTCTGTCGATGTAACCTGGCCTAACATGGACTGAACCCCTGAAATCTCTGGTACTGTGAGTAAATGAATCTTCTAAATTGATGTGGTCAGGTCTTTTGGGTCACAGCAGTGAGGATGTTGACTGAAACAGCAACCTAACTAATGTTTGTCAAAATGTTGATTGAGTCATCTGTTTGAAGATGCTTAGTTAGCCAATTTCCCAATGAAGTCATTATTGCATGTGAAAACAAAGCTATAGCATAAGCTTGGAGAAAACTTGTTTCTTAGTAGTAATAGGCTGATATGCATCCAGTTCATCCAAGAGGATTTTCAAGTAATCAAAGTAAAAATTAAGTACAGGTAGTTTCCAAGAAAGATAATTTTCATGCTTGACATAATTATTTCATCTGTAAGGGGTATGGATGCTCAGGTGACGTTTACAGGACTTACAAAAGTGCTAATAATCAAAATTACAAAAATGACCCATGGACTTTAGATGTAACCAATTCTATTTTATAGAGTTGAGATGGATAAAATTTAATGACAGTTGAAAACAATCTTACATTTTTCCTGATAGGTTTCTGTTGTAGGTGAAGGGGAAAGTTACAAGATTTAATAACTTAAATCTTGTACCTGTGTTGAAAGCCTATTAACTCCTCATGGAAAACATAGCCTTCATCATTTTAAATTATATTTATTAAACAACCCTATATTTCAAACATCTGGAATAGATTCATAACAAGGAATCATTCAAATTTCTGTATTACTACTTTCAAGCAGCTCATCTAGACAGAGAATTTCATTCATTCATTCATTCATTCATTCATTTTTCATTAATTTATTCTATAAATAGCTATTAAATTTCCCTTTTGTGCCAAGTACTGGGCTGCATATAATTCTGAGGTCATAGTAGTTAAAAACTTCTTCCTAATTCTTTCTTTCTTCTTTTTGTTTTTGTTTTCATTACTGGGGATTGAATTCAGGGCTTTGCACATACTAAGTAAGTACTTTACTACTGAGCCACATCTCCAGCCCACTTTTCCCTATTTCTAATGAAACCAAATCATATGAGCTCATGATTTGGGGGTGATTGCTTTGTCTCAGGCTTTGTGCTAAATGTTTTACATAAATTGCTTTAAAATTCTCATAGTAAACCCTTAAGTGTTTATTATGTTTTACCCACATTTTTTTGTTTAGGAACTTGACAAGCAGAGAAATTGGGTAAAATGTGCCCAAATTTACAAAACCAGAAAATGTCAAGGCTATGATTTAAATTTGAATGATCATACTCCAAGTCTTCTTACTCTATCAACTCCCATTCATATTATTTGATGAGAAACCAAATAGAACTTGTAGCTATGAAATATTCCTCCAAAATCTTATTTCAGGCAAAATGATACAACAACATATTGTAGAATTTGAGAAAGAAAACTCAAGGTTGCACCAGTTGATATAGCAATTTTTAGCACAATGAATTTAAGGGAGTTATTTAATCTTTTGAGTTTTAATATATTTTTCTATTAAAAGTGGAAGGTCAAATTTCCAAAATGGTGTTTTTAAATATGATACAATTTGTATGATATTGAGAATAGATTCCAGTTCAAGGCTAATTTCATATCTTAAGAAAACGAGGTTCTAATTAGCATCTTCCAAGGAAAAGTTATATTGGAATAAGGTATTCAGAGGATTAGACATTTGAATGGGAAAATAAAAAACTGAACAAAGAAATCAAAATGAACCTAAGACAATTTTCTAGCTTACTAGTTTGCTTAAGTATGGGCCTACAAATGATGGTAAAATAGTCCACACATTACCCAGGCCATCTGTTACAGATGTCTACAAAACTCAAATTTTAATTGAATTAGTCTTCAGTCCAACTTGGGTCTGATATTTGGAGTTTTCTCCTGGGGTATATTTCTATGCTTTTTGATGTTTGGAGTAGAATTCTCGTTAGGATGATGTAATATCAGTCTTTTATGAAGTTCAGAGATCTATACCATAGCTCAAAGCATTTTTCACCCTGCAGGACCAAATTAAAGATGAAAGGGGATGAAGGGAGAAATGCTCATTGAAATATAAATATTTCATCTTTATTAATTCTTAAAGCAGGTAAGATGAATTTTAAAAGGAGAAGGTGAATAGTGTTATGTAAAAATCTTGGTATTTCTGATGTGATTTTTTTTCTCTGCAGTGGGTGCTTTCTGAAATTAAAAATAATAAGTCTATACAAGAAAATTTGTCATTTATGTTCTGAATCTTAATTGAGATGAATCAGTTGGGGATTTCTTTTTAATTAGTTTAACATGGATAGGATTATCTGATAATGAAAGCTTTTGTAAAAAGTGTCTTTGAACAATTAACTTTGCACAAACACAATGAAAATGTTTACAGAATCCAGTAAAACACTAATATGCCTTGCCCGTGCTCTATTCCTTTACCTTCCTACAATTGCTTACTCTCCTTTTTTATTACCAAAATTCTATGGAAGTCCTGATAATACACACAGACACACACACACACACACACACCACTAAACTACAAAATTTATAATTGATATCATTTGAGAAATTGGAATCATAGTCTATTAAGGTACCTAGCTTGAAAAGTGAGAGAAAAAGCCAGCCCATTTCTGTTTCATCTGAGAAACTTCCCCAAAAGCTGCTCTTTTTTTTTTTAAAGATGTTCATTTTTATTTTTTATTTTTTAAAAATATATTAATTTATTGGTGCACTGTAGTTATACATTTTGATAAGTGTCAGGGTATCAGAATGATCACTATTGTGAACTGATACTGTAAATTACAGTTTCCACGTGTGACTGCAGAAACCTGGGTTCTAAACTGGGGAAGGCTGAGCAACTCTATTCCTTTATGAGCCACATACAGGATTGGTTGTCCCCGTTTTCTCTATTGCAATTTCTTCATAGAAACCCAATTCCCAGGAAATTCAATTCCCTTGGCAGAGAGCTGGGGCCAAGAAGAGAGATGGGGCTTAAAATTTTCCTTTTCAGTTGTAGCTCCTACAAAGAGTAGGCCTTCCTGAAGACAAGAGAGAATAAAGAACCCATATCATTTTATACGTAGAATTACAGTTTTCGAAGCAGTGTAAACATGTTTACACTACTCTTTTCAAATTCTTTGACTACTCATCTCATTATCAAAAAGCTTGAGCAGGTGTATTTATGACACTTATATTCATTATAAATTAAATAGGTAACATTTTGTTATTTTATGAAGCATTTACACACTGTGAGTTCACTATCTTTAGAAATTCAGGTTATAGTATCTATTAATGGC
The DNA here is from genome assembly GCA_004027185.1 of Glis glis. Lineage (NCBI taxonomy): Eukaryota > Metazoa > Chordata > Mammalia > Rodentia > Gliridae > Glis > Glis glis. Next base: position 11,651 of record PVJS01053845.1, read on the forward strand.
ATAAAACTAATCATTTTAGTGGGAGAAATTTATTTTGTAAATTGAAAATATTGATTGGATGCTTTGGGATACAATAGTTCCAGTGTTTGGTTCTAAGTTCACTTAATATCTCTATGTCGTTTTATTATATCTAATAGCTGAAAATGACAGTCCATAAAAAGACATAGTTCTAAATGAAAAAAGTACTTCATTGGTGCCACCTAATGTACTAGGTATTTACTTTTATCCCTTTCTATTTATTACTAAAGTTTTGTGTAAAAATCTGAGACATTTTGCTTACAAAGTAAGTGAAGCATATTGCATTTTTGTGTTTTTAAGTAGATTTAAAACCGCAGTAAAAGCTAACCATCAGGACTTTCACTGGATGACTTTGAATAGATGAGAATCTTTTGTTTTCCAGCTCAAATGCACAGGTGTGACTTTTTATAGATGACACAGGTGCCTACTTTTTGGTAACAAAATCATCCAAATGGAAAGATTACCAAGCATTTGCAAAGTTTCAACAGAATGTATTTCTTTAAGAACAGTTATTTTCTCATATATGGTAAAAATGTCACTTTTAACTTAAAAGAAAAGATTAGGTGAGTGATTTTATTTGCAAGTAAATCTTCTAGAAATTAAAAAGTGATGAAAAAATGGGAGCATGTCAGAAGGACACAGAGCCCACACTGAGTGACTTGTATGACAGGATAAATCAGATTATAGCCCATTCGATAAATAATATCCATACCGATATAAATACATAATTGAATTAATAAATGCATAAGTAAATGAGAAGGGAAAACTCTTTCTTACAGAAGAATACCAATCAATAATATAAAATCAAATCTGAAATCATTACTATGTGTCTAACACAGTGGTAATTGTTACAAGATCTGCTGATGAACTCCAAAATCAGTAAGTACAATGGAAGGAGAGAAAGGATACCTGTATTTTCTCAAATTAAAGCAGATGCATAAAGTCATATGTATCCACTGTAAAGGGAAAACATTTTAGACATTATAGTGCAGAAACTAAGACCCCCATCTTAACCAGATAATCAAAATAAATATCACTTGCCGTAAGACACATTGACATAATGTGCCTGAGAAAGACGCAATATAACTTCTGTACTGTTCTTTAAAAAGTGCATAATACTATTCTAATCATAAGAAAATATTGACTACTCCAAATTAATAATATTCAGTCTAAATAACAAAGTCATAAAAGACAAGGAAAGACCAAAAAAACTGTTATAGCTTGGAGGAGACTAAGGAAATATGAAAATTGAATGTAGCGTGGGATCCTGAACGGGAGGCCAGACCACAAGTACATTATGAGAAAAGTGGTGAAATCCAAATAAAGTGTATGGTTTGGTAAATGCACCCATGCATTGCTTAATGTGGGGGATATTTAGGAGATTTTGTCATTGTGAAAAAACATCACAGGGAGTGCTTACACAAACTTAGGTGTTTGTTTCACTATACACATAGGCTCTAGTGTATGTGTGTGTGTATGTGTGTATGTGT
>PVJS01053846.1:0-13160 GCA_004027185.1 Glis glis
CCCCAGTACCCCAAAAAAAAAAAAAAAAAAAAGAAAGAAAAAAGAAATGAGGAGGTTCCAGACAAGGACCTCCATGCCGTTCCTGTCCCCATCCCTTGTGTCAGGGGATTCCAGTCATGCTCATTTGCATGTCTGATGGGGGCCTCCCTGGTCTGATGGGGAGGCCTCTGGGGGTCTCCAGTTTCATGGAGAAACATCACCCCTGTCCTCAGGAGACCCAGGAGTGACGGGAGGCATAGTGTTTCAGGGGCTCCCAGTCTGATGGGGGAGACTCAGCACCTGCTTTCAGGAGCTCCAAATCTGAAGGGGGAGGCTGTTTGAGGTTCCCCAATCTAACGGGGGTGTTCCCATCTCTTCAATGTCTCCAATCTAATTGGAGCCTTTCAAAGCCACCAGTCTGATGGAAGAGGCCCTTGAAAGGCCCTAGTCTGAGGGTGGAGGCTCTTTTATGTTTCTGTTAATTGGAGGAGGCCCTTCAATGGCCCAAGTCTGAGGGTGGAGGTCCTGGCCCAAACAGTTCTCTTCTCCACCACCTCCCAGTGACTCACCAGCGTAGAGCGGATCGTAGGAGATCTCATTGTGGGACAAGCTGTAGATGGCCAGGAAGAGCAGACCCAGGATCAGGGCGCTCATCAGAGCCACCCACAGTGGGCTGAGGAGAGGAAAACCAGTCAGGGATGCCGCCCAGTGCAGAGGCCTCAGCCTGCCTTCCCTGGAAGCATGGGGTGATGAGAAGTATCTGTTCATCCTCATTGTCAGTTCCTGAGGCGTTTTCCCATCATCAGGCTCTTGCTCAGCCTGTTTCTGTCTTCTAAAAACTGCTTCCACAAGTCTCTTTTCTTTCGCTTTCTTTCTTTCTCCCCTCCCCCCCTCCCTTTTTTTGTCTTTTGTGATGCTGGGGATCGAACTCAAGACCTTGCACATGCTGAGCACAGGCTCTACCACTAAGCCCTCAGAAGTCGCTTCCTTCCTTCCTTCCTTCCTTCCTTCCTTCCTTCCTTCCTTCCTTCCTTTTTTCCATACTAGGGACATAATAGGGATTGAACCCAGGATGTTCTACCACTGAGTTACACCCCCAGTCCTTTTTATCTTTTATTTGGAAATAGGGTCTCGTTTTTTTTTTTGTTTTGTTTTGCTTTGCGGTACCGGGGATTGAACGCAGGGGCATTCTACCTCCGCGCTACACCCCTGGCCCTATTTTTAATACTTTATTTTGAAACCGGGTCTCACGAGGTTGCGGAGGGCCTCACTAGGTAGAGAGAGAGAGAGAGAGAGAGCGAGAGAGAGAGGCTGGCCACGAACCCGGATCCTCCCGGTATCTGCCTCCCAAAGTACTGGGATTACAAGCGTGCGCCACCATGCCCGGCCTTTTTTTTTTTTTTGCAGTACTGGGAATTGAACCCAGGGGCATTCTACGACCTAGCTACACCCCCAGCTCTATTTTTTATTCTTTAGTTTGAAATAGGGTCTCACTAAGTTGCAGAGGGCCTCACTAAGTAGCTGAGGCTGGCCACAAACCTGCGATCCTCCTGTTTCAGCTTCCCAAGTACTAGGATTACAAGTGTGCACCACCATGCCCAGCTTGAAACAGGGTCTCATTAAGTTGCCCAGGCTGGCCTCGAACTTGCCATTCTCCTATCTCAGCCTCCCAAGTAGCTGGGGTTACAGGCGTGCATACCATGCCTGGCCAAAAATTGTCTTTCTTTCTTTCTCTCATTATTTTGGTTTGAACCCAGGGGCATTCTACCTCTAAGCTACACCCCCAGCTCTTTTTATTTTTTTATTTTAAATGGTCTCACTAAGTTGCTGAGGGCCTCATTAAGTTGCTGAGGCTGGCCTTGAACCTGTGATCCTTCTGTCTCAGCCTTCCAAGTACTGGGATTACAGGCATGTGCCACTGTGTCCAGCTCAGTAATCGCTTTTCTATCTGACAAACTCCTACTCATCCCTTATGGCCCATCTACATTTCTCCTCCCTGACTGCCCAGAAAGAATCATTGCCCAATTTGGCTGGGTACAGAGGGGGCATCCACCAGCCCCTTCACTTATTTCACTATTCAATTTGCTGTCAGTCATTCAGCAATGCCAAGCTCCTCCCTGGCCCAGGCTCAGTTCCCATGCTAAGGGTCTCTAGTGCTCAGTGCTGTAAGACCTCTCTGTCTGCAGTTCCCAATTTTTCCCAGCTAAAGTCCAAGTTCCTCCATCCACTCCTGTCTATCCTTGCCCAGATCTGCCTCTGCTGGCCTGGTAAGAAAGGTCACCCAGTTATGTAGATAATAGAAGCCGGTTCTCTGGGCATCACCTAACACAAGCAAACCAAGACCCAGAAAAAGTGAGAGACCTGTCCAGGGTCACACAGAAAAACTGTTCATCAACTCCCCACATTCTCCAGGCCCCCTGCTTTTCATGAACCCCTCTGTCTCTTATGATCTCCATTCCTGACCTTCTTTATCAACAATGACAATTACAGTAATCAGATGAGACCACAACAGTCTTTGCACACAGCTTGCAATCCTTACCAGTAATTGTAGGATAAGATCTAGGGTCATGCCACTACACAAAAGAAGGAACTGAGGTTCCCAGAGGCCACAAGGTTCACCCAGGGTCTCAGGAGGTGGGGACTGGCATTGGCACCCAGGAAGCCAGCCCCAAGGTTAAGACTCTACCCCAGGGTTTGGGATGGGCTCGGTTTGGGAGGGTGAGGGGCTTGCTGGACTCACAGGGCTGAGGATCTAGGGTTAGAAGGCAGGGACTAAGTTTAAGGTCAGGGTGCACAAGCCTTGAATGAAAAGAAAGTCTGGGAACTGAGGCAGAGGTGATGGAGCGGGGTGTGTGTGATAGCAAGAGCTGGGTCACTGGAGCCTTATCTGGGACACTTTGACCCTTGGCGACTTTGGAACCTGTGCGGGGCGCATCCAGGGAGTACCCCAGAAATCTTCCAAAGTCCTGCCCTGGGTAGGGTGTGGGGCTCTGCTCCTTGACATTCCTTTTCCGCAGGCCCAACATCTCAGGCCCTGGCGGAAAGGAGACTTTCGGTTAGAGGGGGCATTCTGGCCCCGGGCCCACTGTCCTGGGACTTGGGGCGCTGGAGCGCAAGTGCGCGGCCCCTGCATCCTCCCTCCGCCCTACCGGCCTCCCAGCCCCCGAGGACCCGGTCCCCTCCCCGCACGCACTGCGAGAGCGCTGAGACGCGGTTGAGCGCGTAGGACACCGGGAGAGCGCCAAGCGACAGCGCCGCGATCTTGCTGGCCACCGGAGGGATGTCCATGGCGGTGGCCCTGGCGCGGCCTCCGGGGCGCTGGGCTCCGCGGTGGCAAGGCGTCTAGGCGGGGGTTGCCAGGGGCCGTCCCGCCCCGCGCAAAGGTCATCCCTGCTGCGCCCTAGCCGCGCTGTCAGGCCCGCCCTGCAGACTCCGGGGAGCCTCCAAGGCTCCGCCCCTCGCCACCGCCCCTCGGCTTCCTAGCTGCATCCTAGGTCCCCGCTGCCCCGCCTCAGTTTCCCCTTCTATGAAAGGCTGGGACACCGCACTTCGGTACTCTTCTGCTCTGAGGCCAGGGCTGCACCCTGAAGGTCCCCGGGGTCGGCAACTTTGTTCTAAGAGAATCCGTTCTCCAGACTTCTTTCTACTCTATGGCTTGGGCTGAGCTAGGTCGAGGTGCACTTCTGCCTTCTTTGCCCTGACCTGGCGTCCCAGTCCCGAGCTGGAGGGGGTTCTTTTTTGTTTTGTAGTACTGGATATGAACCCAGGCCCCATGCATGCTAGGCAAGCGCTCTACCGCTGAGCTCTACCCCCAGCCCTGAGGGGATCTTTTATAACCCCCATATTCACAGACCATCCCACCCGCTGCCAGGATCAAGTGAGAACTGCTGGTGCTCGCCGATGGAGGAACCGCGGCTGCCGGTGCGCTTGGATTAGACTTCTCATGCAGTGGCCACAAACACGTGTCCGGATATGAAGTTCTGACTGGGGGCTGTCTCCACGCAGGTGGGCCTGGGTTGGAGGTCCCTCACGTGGGGTAGGGAGTGCTGAAACCAGAGGGACCAGATGGGGCCAATTGAAGGAGTTTGGGCAGTATTCCTGGCAGAAAGAGCAATGGCTGAGGCATGGAGCTGAGCAGCAAAGCCTAGTGGGGCTGGGGCGGGAAACATGGGGGTGGGGCTCGAGGGAGGGAGCAGTCCAGTGGTGGGAGGGGCTGCACAGCTGGAGGGAATGCGTGGGGTTCAGGGGAGCTGCTGAACTGAAGTCAGGAGGGCCTGCAGTGTGCAGAGTTAGGAGGATGGGGAGGGACTTTCTGTCACCACTCCAACCAGCCTGTCTGGGCTGCTGCATACAGAGAGATGAGATGTGCCAGCCTGATTCTTGCCCCTGCATTCAGGGGCAGATTGGAATCGCGGGGTGGCCAGGACCCCTTCTCCACCAAGCAGCCTCCTGGCCTTGTGACACCTGGGAGCTGGGCCAGAGGGTCTGTCTGTATGCTGCTGGTCTGATTCAGCCGTCCTGTCCTCCCAGGACCCCGTGGTCTGTGGAGTAAAGTACAGGTTCCTGGAGGTTGATCCCCTGCTTCCTGTCTGCCAGACGGACCCTCTCCTGTGTCCACTTCCTTTTCTTTTTCTAGAGCTGAGGATGGGACCCAGGGCCTTACATGTTAGGTGAGGGCTAACACTAAGCAGCACCCCCAGCCCATGTTCTTACCTCTTAAAGCAGGCCCCAGCACCTCCTACTCCAGGCTGCTGTCCTAGCTACCCCCTGCCCACTTCTCCCCACAGAGCCAGGGGTGTCTGTGCCCAGTTCACAAGCCTGACTTTGCACCCTAGGTGTAGCACCACTTGCACACACACAACACAGGGTTCGGAGGCCTCTTCCCCTGCCTGGGGGAAAAGTCCATGCCCTGGCTCGGGCCAGCCGCCAGCTCACTGAGTCAATGGAGAGGTGACTTGGATGGCAGGGTGTCTGCGCTAATCTCTGGCTGCCCAGAGCTATGCCTGTGCTCAGGGCCCTAGCCTGCTGCCCTCTGGAAACCCCTGTGCATGGCCATCCCTTTGCCCTGTTCCAGGCCCAGATCCAGAGGGGAGACAGGATGGCATGTCACCCCAGCCTGGGCTCTGTACTGCCTCTGAGACCTTCTCAGTCCCCAGGCCCATTGGGACATGCTTCTAGACAGCCTCAGCATGGCTTCTGGCTCCTCTTGGCGCATGCGTATGTGTGTGTGTGTGTGTGTGTGTGTGTGTGTGTGTGTGGTGTTGGTGGACGGAATCCAAGGTCTCATGCATGCTAGGAAAGTGCTCTATCAGCTGGACACAGTGGTGCACGCCAAAAAAAAAAAAAAAAAAAAAAAAAGAAAGAAAAAGTGCTCTACCACAAAGCCACACTCCAGGTCTTAGGCTGGTTTTGTAGCAGCTGCGGCTGACCACCACCAGCCTCAGCTCTTGTTCCCAGCAGACTGGCTGCCTGGGGCAGAGCTCTTCCATCTGGTTCACAATTAGTGCTGTTTGTTGAATGGCTGTGTGACCACAAGCTGGCTCAGGAGTGAGTCCTTGGAGCCTGGGAAAGGGCCCTGGTCCTTGCAGGGGTTGGGCAGCACTAGCTGGGTGTATGGGGGCAGGTGGGTGAGATCCCCGGGCTTTGGTACACCAAATACAGCATGCAGACCAGCAGAACTAGCAGGAATGCTGACTGTTGGGTACTCACCCAACTTAGGACTGAGCAGCTGTGGCCAAACAAGATGCCCAGGTAGTTTTTGCACAAAGTGAGACCCCCACCCTGGGGGAGGCATGGCTGGGGAGGCCTCGGCACACACTCGCCTGGGCCACCTTCAAGCCTTGAAACCCCCCCCGCTCCAAGGCCCTTCCTCCAGGCACTGTCCATCCACACAGCTGTCCCTAGATGCTGGAGCTCAGGGACTTGCATGTCTACCGCACTGCTACAACCAGTAGCTGGAGCAGTACAGGCTGGTGCTGTCACCAGCAGCAGCTTGCTGTGTGCTGGGCCCTGCCAGGGAGGTGAGGGATGCAGGTATGCCCCAGAGCCACCTGCCCTGCACCATGTCTGAGGGCCCGCCTCACCTCCCCCCTCCTAGAAGCGCATTGTGCTGAGGCAGCTTTCCTTGTCACCCACTAGAGGGAACTACACCCCCTAGAGCAACCCAGGCTTAGCAGGGTCAGAGACCCTAGAGCACCCAAGAGGCCAGGCGGTACTGGTACCAGGGAGTCTCCTAGACAGCATCCTGCTCCCCTGGCCCTGCTGCTAAGGAATAGGAAAAGCTCCAGCAATGGCAGAGATCAGGCTGCCAGGGTGGGTGAGCACTGGGACTTTAATACACAGGATGACACTTGTAACGATGGGACTGGCAGGCAGAAACACGGGCTGGAACGTTCGGCAGTCCAGGAGTCGCTTGGAAAGTAGGCTCAGGTGTCTCTCTAGAGCACTCAGTAGTAAGGCCTTCTGGGGTTGTTCTGTGAGAGGCCAAAGAGACAAGAGGGATGGGGTCAGCTTCTCCCGCCAGACCCTCCAGGGGCTGCTGGGCTGGCACCCCAGGTCAAGGAGGGGCAGCCTGGGAGAACTTGGGGTGCAGGGCACACGCACCAGCGGGTTGGGCCGGAAGCGGTAGGCCAGCATCATCCTCTTGCGGAAAGCCTCATACTCGTCATCCTCCTTGGATAGCTCGGCTGGCCGGTCGATGCCAAAGCCAGCACCGTCCACAGTGGTGGTGCCCCTGCAGGGGGCGATGGCAGGTGAGCGGGGCCCAGTGGGAGGGGTACGGGGCCTGAACTCTGGCAGCCAGGCCTGGTGTGCTGGGCTGGAGATTGTTGCATGGGAGGGAGGGACCCAGGTGGCTCAGGCTCCTCCCTGTGTGGGGAGGAGAAGTCCACAGTCTGGCTTATTGAGGCTCTGGGGATGGCAGATGGCTCCTCAGGGACAGTTAGAGGCCAGCCTCAAAGGAGGTGCAGCAGCACGGGAACACTCGGGACAACTTTGGCTGGTTTCTGGGACTCATTTCCGGGTCACAGGGAATTCAAGCAGGACCTTCATGAGGCAGGGGTTGAGCCATCTATACCCACGGACATCCCCCTTGGCCTGAGAGACTTGGGGAGGAAGGAGTCTTGGGCTGGAGGGACAGGGCCCACACCACCTCCCCTGCACGGGGGCCGCTCACTTGTTCACCGGGTTCTTGATGCCCTGGCCCTCTGAGCCCAGCCCCTCGCCCTCCTTCCAGCCCATCTTCATCAGCATCTGGTAGCCAATGTTTTCCACCGTCAGCTTGAACTCCTTGTACTCAGAGTAGTCAGGCTCCCGACCCTCCTGTGGGGGAGAAGGTGGCAGTCACCCACCAGGGCCACCGCCACCCTGGGCCCAGCTCTGGTTCACAGATCTGCCCCCTACCTGGCCTCACTCAATGCGGGACCATCTGCCCATCTGCCTCCTCCCACCAGGTCAGACTCTTCAAGAAGAGATCAAACTCCTCATCCTTCTTTGGGTCCCAGGGCCTCAGGGTGCTGAGGTCCCTGGCAGCCAGGTCAAAAGGGGTAAGGTAACAAGTTACATAGGCTTTGCCTATCATGAGAAAGCCAACACTTCACTGGCAAAGAAAACCTTATGTTCTAAGAGCAATCTTATTTTTTTGAGACAGGGTCTTGCTATGCTGCCTAAGATGGCCTTGAACTGCTGGGCTCCAGTTATCCTTCTGCCTCAGCATCCCCAGTGGCATATGCCTGGCTTGGAAACAATTTGTTATAGAGCTTGCTAAAAAGATGTGAAGCCAGGAGTGGTCATCCCAGTGACTCAGGAGGCTGAGGCAGGAGGATCACAGGTTTAAGGCCAGCCTGGACAACTTAGTGAAACCCTGTCCCAAAATAAAAAGGCTGGAGGACTAGCTCAGTGGTAGTGTGCCCCTGGGTTCCATCCCAGGACTACAATGACAACAAAAAAAAAAAGATGTGGTTGTTGAGGTTACACCTTGCTGGATAAGGTTACAGGAGACAAAACAGTGTTCTGAGAAACCTTAAGACAACATGGACTTGAGCATCAGCCATGTGCCTCCCAAACCCCAAGACACAGGGGAGAAGCCTGAGCTCTGTTCAGAAGAGGCCAGGCAGGACAAGGATTTTCTGCTGCAGAAATGCTGTCTGTAAACTGCACTTAATTGGCTCCACTGGAGGCACAATTTCCCCTGCAGTCCCGGGAAACGTTTCTGAAGTGGCAGCTGAGCAGCTATTTGCCAATTCCCTACACAGACGGCGTCTGTCATGAACAGATGTCTCCCTGGCAAGAGGGCTGGCTCCTGCTGCAAGCGCAGGGGCCCAGGCTCCCCAGGCTCCAGAGGGTGGGGTGCTTGTAGAGGGGTTGACACAGAGGGGCTGGTGCCAGGGGCCCTGGTCCTCACCTTCAGGGCCTTGAATGTCTCCATGAATTTCTCCAGCTCATCAGGGGGCAGGAAGTCTCCGATGAAGTGCTTGCCCCGGCCCATCTTAGTCAGCTGCTCGGCCCACTCTGCACAGAGAGGTGGAAAGGTAAGGGTGAAGGAGGGTGGAGGCAGGCCAGCAGCTCTAGAATGCAGGGTCAAGTCCTGGTGGAGCCTGAGGCCCCCAAGAATGACCTGCTGGCCCAAGATGTGGACCCTTCCCTACAGGCAGCACTGTTAAGAGCTCCCTTCAAGCCGGAAGTAATTCCAGTATTTAGGAGGCTGAGACAGGAAGATCACAGGTTTGAGGCCAGCCTCAGCAATTTAGCAAGACCCTCAGCAACTTATCGAGACATTGTTTCACAATAAGAAATATAAATAAGGCCAGGCATGGTGGCGCATGCTTGTAATCCCAGTACTTTGGGAGGCGGAGATCGGAGGATCCGGATTCGCGGCCAGCCTCAGTGCGCTTGCTCAGTGCGCACGCGCTCTCTCTCTCTCTCTCTCTCTCTCTCTACTTAGTGAGGCCTCCACAAATTCGTGAGACCCGGTTTCAAAATAAAGTATAAAAAAGCCGGGTGTGGTGGCGCATGCTTGTAATCCCAGTACTTTGGGAGGCGGAGACCGGAGTATCCGGGTTCGTGGCCAGCCTCAGCCCGCTCGCATGTGCACTCTCTCTCTCTCTCCGTCTCTCTCTCTCTCTCTACTTAGTGAGGCCCTCCGCAACTTTGTGAGACTCGGTTTCAAAATAAAATATAAAAAATAGGGCCGGGGGTGTAGCACAGAGGTAGAACGCCCCTGCGTTCAATCCCCCGTACCACACACACACACAAAAAAAATAAGAGCTGGGTGTGGTGGTACACGTCTGTAATCCCAGTACTTAAGAAGGCTGAGATGGGAGGATTGCAAGTTTGAGGCCAGCCTCAGCAACTTCATGAGACCCTGTCTCAAAATAAAAAATAAAATAGACTTGGGGCCAGGTGTGGTGGCCTATGCCTGTAATCCCAATACTTGGGAGGCAGACACAGGAGGACTGCAGGTGTCAGTGAGAACAGCCTCAGTAACTTAGCAAGACCCTGTTTCCAAAAAAAATTAAAAAATTAAAAATTGGGTTGAGGGCATAGCTTGGAGGTAGAATGCCCCTGAGTTTAATCCCCAACACCAAAAAAGGTGGGGGGACTGGGAGTATAGCTCAGAGGTACAACGCCCCTGGGTTCAATCCTCAGTACTACCACAAAATAAATAAATAGGGCTGGGGGTGTAGCTTGGAGGTAGAATGGCCCTGGTTCAATCTCCAGTATCAAATATAAATAAATAGAAAGTTTCCTTCAAATATCTGTAAACATTCATAGAAATTCATTCCCCTCTGCTTTTCTTCACTGAGGAAACTGAGGTGCAGAAAGGCCCAGTTTCTCACTCAGGACACCACAGCCAGTAGAAGTGGCCTGGGCCTGCAGTGCTCTGGATCTATCTCCTCCCTTCTCTGCTCCCCATGCCTGGCGTACCCCGTGTCTTGTCCATCTCCATGCGTCGCAGTTGGTGCTCCCAGGTGCCCAGCTCGCTGTCCACCTCCTCGTCACTGTCGTAGCCGTGCTGGTGCTGCTGCAGCGCCTTCTCCCAGAGAAGCTGCATGTCCTGCATTGCCCGCTTGTGCTGCATGATCATGTCGTACATCTGCTGCATCTGCAGGCGGGGCAGGCCCATGAGCAAGATGGAGCAAGCGCACAAATGGGCACCAAGCGAGTTGTGTGAGGAGGGTCCCACAGTTCCTGAAGAGGGGCCTGGCTCCCCAGTGCTGGGAGGCTTAGTGGGGACTGAGGCTGCTGGGCAGGGCTGAGATCCTGGAAACAGTGCAGGGGCCTCTCACACTAACACAGCCAAACACCCACAGGGCGGCCCTCAGATGGCTCAGGCACCCCACGCTAACTAGGATCATTCTCAGCAGACCCAGAGGGGACTATGAAAAGGAAGCGGAAATGGAGACTTCCAGTGGTGCCCAGGTCACTTGTCTTTCCATCAGCCCTGTGACTGGGCATCTGCACTCCTCCATACCTCCCTCCCCTGCGCCACGGCCTTACCTCCTGCTGCTCCTTTAGCTGCTTCTTCTGGGCATCTGACAGCTCTGTGACACCCACGAGACCCACGGGTTTCCCCTTCTCGTAACCGAGCCCCTTAAGGTCCTGAACTGGAAACCAAAGACACAGGGCAGTCAGCAGCCGACACAAAGGCCCGGCCAAGCTCTGATGGACTGGGTTAAACACTGACACCCAGGCACCAGTGCAGGAGTCTGTGCACAGCAGGGGCTCCTGTCACAGGTCACGAGTTACTGTGGGTCTCCAGCTGCACTGGGTGCTGTGATGCACCTGTGCCTCCCCTCCTTGAGACTGACCTCTCTAGAAAGGCTCTAACATCTCCTGGCTGCTGGACCTCAGGAACCAGGTTTGGGCCTCACTCTGCATCATAGCTAGTGGGTAATGGAACAGAGACTCTGTGCAGCCAGAGACAAGAGAGTCAAGACATGTGACTGTCATGTGCATGGTGTGTGCATGCCCCATGTAGAATGCCTCTGGGTTCAATCCCCAGTACCACACACAAAAAAAATAAAAATAAAAAAAACTCCACAGCTGGTATCAGACTCAATGGTGAAAGATTGAAAGTTTTCCCCCTAAGATGGTGGACAAGACAAGGATGCTGACTTTCCTTTTTTTGTGTATGTGGTACTAGGGATTGAACCTAGGGGCATTCTACATCTGAGCTATACACCCAGCCCTTTTTACTTTTTGTTTTTGAAACAGGGTCTTGCTAGGTTGCTGAGAGTCTCACTACATTGCTGAGGCTGTCCTTGAACCTGTGATCCTTCTGTCTCAGCTTCCCAAGTACTGGAATTACAGGCATGTGCCACCATGCCCAGCAAGATGACCACTTTTACCACTTATATTCATTGTGCTACTGGGAGTCCTAGCCAGAGCAATTAGGCAAGAAAAAGAAATAAGAAGTATCCAAATTGGAAAGGAATAAGTAAAACGTTCTTTTGGCAGATGAGATCTTATACACAGAAAGCCCTCAAAAATCCAAATAAACACACACACACACACACACACACACAAAGCCTGCTAGAACTAACAAACGAATCCAGCAAAGTTGCAGGACAAAAATAAACATACAATTGATTGGAGAGCTGAGGATACAGATCAGTAGTGGAGTGTTTGCCCGGCATACATAGGCCCTGGGTTCGATCCCTAGCACCCCACTCACACAAAGAAATCAATTGTAGCCAGGAGTGATGGCTCATGACTGTAATCCTAGTAATTGGGAGGCTGAGACAGGAGGATCACAGGTTCGAGGACAGGCTCAGCAAGTAGTGAGACTCTCATCAACCTAGGGAGACTCTGTTTCAAAATAAAACTAAGAAATAGGGCTGCGAGAATAGCTCGGAGATAGAATGCCCCTATGTTCAATCCCCAGTACCACCACCAAAAAACCCCCAAAAACCCCAAACAACAAACAACTTGAAAATAAGCAATATCAAGCCAGGCATAGTGGCACACACCTGTAATCCCACTACTTGGGAGGCTGAGACAGGAGGATCACAGGTTCATAGCCAGCCTTAGCAATTTATTTATTTATTTAATTAATTTATTTTTGTGTGGTACTGAGGATTGAGCCCTGGAACATTCTACCTCCAAGCTACTCCCCCAGCCCCAATTTTTTTTTTTTTGCGGTACTGGGGATTGAACCCAGGGCATTCTACCTCCGAGCTACACCCCCAGCCCTATTTTTGTTCTTTATTTTTTATTTATTTATTTATTTTTTGCGGTACCGGGGATTGAACCCAGGGGCGTTCTACCTCTGAGATACATCCCCAGCCCTATTTTTTATTTTGAAACCGGGTCTCACGAAGTTGCGGAGGCCTCACTAAGTAGCTGAGGCTGGCCGTGAACCTGGATCCTCCAGTCCCGGTCTCCGCCTCCCAAATACTGGGATTACAAGTGTGCGCCACCACGCCTGGCCTGTTCTTTATTTTGAAACAGAGTCTCACTAAGTTGTGGAGGGCCTCACTAAGTAGCTGAGGCTGGCCGTGAACCCGGATTCTCCTGTCTCAGCCTCCCAAGTACTGGGATTACAAGCATGCGCCACCACACCCGGCTTCCTATTTTTTGTTTTGTGGTACCGGGGATTGAACGCAGGGGCGTTCTACCTCCGCGCTACGCCCCCGGCCCTATTTTTGATACTTTATTTTGAAACCGGGTCTCACAAAGTTGCGGAGGGCCTCACTAAGTAGAGAGAGAGAAAGAGAGACAGGCAGAGAGAGAGCAAGAGAGCTGAGGCTGGCCGCGAACCCAGATCCTCCGGTCTCCGCCTCCCAAAGTACTGGGATTACAAGTGTGTGCCACCACACCCGGCTTTTTATTCTTTATTTTGAAACAGTGTCTCACAAAGTTGCGGAGGGCCTCACTAAGTACCTGAGGCTGGATCCGGCTCCCAGCCCTATTTTATTTTTGAAACAGGGTCTTCTTAGTGAGGCCCTCTGCAACTTAGACCCTATTTCAAAATAAAAGAGAAAACAAGTCTGAGCCGGGCATGGTGGCGCATGCTTGTAATCCCAGTACTTGGGAGGCTGAGACAGGAGGATCACAGGTTCGCGGCTAGCCTCAGCTACTTAGTGAGGCCCTCCGCAACTTAGCAAGCCCCTGTTTCAAAATAAAGAATAAAAACTAGGGCTGGGGGTGTAGCTCGGAGGTAGAATGCCCCTGGGTTCAAT
>PVJS01053847.1:0-13158 GCA_004027185.1 Glis glis
CATACACAAACCTATAAGACTCAATCACTATCCGGAGCATGAAAGGGAGGGAAGGGGGAGGGAATAGGGTGGGATTGAAGGGAGGGCTAAATGTGCAATGTGTGCATGTATGATGTTCATACCCTGACATATATCAAAATGTATAATTACAATTTACAATGCACCAATAAATGAACATAAAAAGTTAAAAAAAAACAAAATAATAAAATAGGTCTGAGGGTATAGTTTGGAGGTAGAATGCTCTTGGGGCTCGATCCCTAATACCACAAAAAATAAAATAAAACAATATATCTATAAATAGAAGTTCTGATATTTTCCTTCCACATACCATTGATTGCCTTGCAAACTGAAATATGAAAGCTGCTATTGTTTGGAAACCAGTCTGTAGATAAAATATTCCAAGAATTAGTGAAAGGAATAGAGTATAGAGGTGGACACAAGGCAGGATCCATATTTATTAATACAGATAAGAACCAGGTGTGGTGGCACATGCCTGTAATCCCAGTACTTGAGAGGCTGAGACAGGAGGATTGCAGGTTTGAGGCCAGCCTCAGCAACTTAGTGAGACTTTGTTTCAAAATAAAAAATAAAATATGGTTGGGATGTGGCTTGGAGGTAGAATGCCCCTGGGTTCAATTTCCAGTAACATACACACACACACACACACACACACACACACACACACACCACAATAGTAATGATAGTAATAATAATACAAATAAGAAGTGAGCAGAGGAAAAGGAGACTGAAATGGAATGTCCAGAAAGGTTAAGAACAATAGCACATTTTTGAAAATGGTTGGAACTAGAGAATATTATGCTAAGAGAGCTCAGCCAGTCTCAGAAAGTCAAGGGTCATGTGTTTTCTCATATGTGAAAGCTAAAGAGAAAATAGGAAACAAAAGGGACTTCATATAAATGAGGAGACAGACCAGTAGAATAGTGAGAGAGGACTGGGGGAGGAAGAGGGGAGGGAAAGAAGATGCTTGACAAAGGAAACAGTACAAATCATGCTATATCCATATACGAAGGTATCATTACCCAGTGGGGTGGGATGAGGAAGGAAATACTCCAAATGCCATGTGCAGGTATATTTCTATCACTTTGAACCTCACTCTGATGTATGATTACAATGCACCAATAAAAGCATAAGAAGAAAAGAACAATACCACAGAAGCTGTAGAAGGACAGCAATTCTTGTGTTTTTTGCATCCCCCTGTACAAAATTATTGATTGCATGCTCCGTGACATGCATTTGGAAGGGCTGAAGAGTCACAGTAAAGGCATTGTCCTTGCCTAGAGAGACATAAAACAAATTGAGATTATATTACAATTTGATAATTAAAAATACACATTCTGCATTCTTATGAGAGTGCATGTTCTTGTATTCTAAGGAGGTGGGATGCTTAAGAACGTTTCTCAGAAGAGGTAGTAGTAAGAGCTGAGCTCTCCCCACCTTTGGTTGGTGGGGAGAGCTTAAGACTTCTGTAATTTTGATCCTATAGGAAAACAGCATTAGCACAATAGTATAAGGAACCATTTTCCTGCTGTAGTTCATTATCATGAATACATGCAAGTGCTGGCTCATTTATATTCCTGAGGGGTATTACATTCTTGCAAACTGTTACTGATAACAGTACTCACATTTAAATGAGAACTTTTAAATACCTTTCTCTATTTATAGCAGGAAAGGAAAAAAGTTGCCCAGTTCTTCTCCCTGGAGGCATTCATTAGGGGAAGTTTAATGAAGCAGGCAAACAGGTGCTTTTTCTGTACCTGTTATAAAGGGCTGCACAGCACTCTGACCATCCCTCAGCTTCCACCTGGGAGCACATGCCTTCTCCTGAGCTAATAGCTCACAGCGGGGTCCTTCAGTGTGCTCCACGTAAATAGTCACAGTTTTATCTTCTTCTGCCTGGTGATCCATCATAAGCACAATGTACAGAGAAAGATGAAGAAAATAAATACAGAAATGTGTGATTTCTGGGTCATAAATCTAGTTTTGGCACAGTAAGATTTAAGAAATAAACACTGAATATAGATCTGGTGCATAGTTATAAAAACTCTGCTGATTATTATTAAGGATGTCCCTAAATCCCCAACAGGCAGGGATAGTAAGCTTTTCTAGTAGCCCTTTCTTCTGTTAGCTTTTGATCTCTTCTCCTTGCTAACAATTCATCTGTCTGTGGAAACTTACAACATTTACAACCAATCTTAACAGGTTGATCATAATACAAACATGGCATGAAATCTGTGCTTTCACTTGTCAGGAATTTAACATTTTAATCGCTTGGAGACTTAAATACATGCCAGTTTGGTGTATTGTTTCCTTCTAACATCCACAGAGTAGAGAATCACTTTAATTTGTTCTCTAAAAGCTCTGTTAAATGATCTGAATGAGGGAAATTAACAAAAATGACTGTCCAATTTAGATAGGAACCCCTGATCAGCCTAGGTTTCTCCTTATTTATTTAGAATTGACTTGGAAAAAATTTCTGACTAGTTTCCACTAGGATGCCAGAAGCAAGTGTTCTGTAGCTGTGGATTCAATTTCTGCATCGTGGTAGTGACTGGACTAGGCCGAAATATGCAGTTACTATTAAATGGGCGGCAGTTGCTATCTCTTTGCATGAAAGGGTGGATTCCTAAATTCATAAAACTCAATGATAACCATTTTAAGTTAAAGAAGATAAAATAAAGCTATGGCAAGATGCAAACACTGAAGAATCTCCTTTTCAAATAACTTAAGGGAAAATATGGTGAGGAAAGGGCAGAAATGAAAAAAGGCCTTGAGTTTGGAAAAGTTATTCTCAATGGTGAGTGAAATGGCATAAAAACCAGATTATATCCAGGTGTGGTGGCACACACCTGTAACCCCAGTACTTGCAAGGCTGAGACAGGAGGATCGCAGGTTTGAGCCCAGCCTCAGCATCTTAGTGAGACCCCATTTCAAAATAAAAAATAAAATAGGTTTGGAGGTATAGCTTGGAGGTAGAATGTCTCGGTTCAATCCCCAGTACCCCCCCAAAAAAATTCGATTCTACTTTATATGCTATGCTTAGGATTGTGGTTCAGATATGAGTTCAGAGTTCCAGGGGGAAAAATAAAGGCTTAAACAGGTTTAGATGCGTGTGTTTCTCTCTCTTATGTCCGGCGAGGTGGCTCCGTGCCATGACATCCTGAGGAACTGTATGATTTTTTATGTTCCCTGTTCAGTTATCCCTAAGACATGGCCCTTATTTTTCAGGTTCAAGTTGACATCTTTCCCTCCAGATATCAAATCCACACTGTAGACAGAAGAAGAAAATACCAGGAAGGAAGAGGCAAAGGCTGGGTACTACTCCTGCCCATGTGGATTGCATTTGCACAACATTAACCATGATGCAGTGCGCGGCACACACAGCTGCACAGTTGGAGAACGTCTGCTCTGTCCCAGGTGTCCCTATGTCCAGCTACAACTTGAGGGTTCCATTACTTTTAAAGAAGGGGAGAGCCAGGTGTGGTGGCGCACACCTGTAATCCCAGTACTTGGGAGGCTGAGACAGGAGGATCACAGGTTCAAGGCCAGCCTCAGTAACTTAGGCCCTCTGCAATTTAGTGAGAACCTGTTTCAAAATAAAAAGTAAAATAGGGCTGGGGTGTAGCTCGGAGGTAAAATGCCTCTGAGTTCAAATCCCAGTATCACAAAAGAAAAAAGGGGGTGAAGAATGTAAGAATGAGTGTAGGTGGGTAAACAGCAGTCCCTTCCCAGGTTGCCTCAATGGAAAGAATGAGTGAGAAGGGGATGGGACATGCACAGTGCACGAGGCCCCTCCATACCCTAGGAGTGGTTTCTAGGCTGCTGCCTTTCTGCCATGTGGCCTCCTCCTTCTTGCTGCCACCCTGCCCCAAAGAGGGTATGGGAAGGGTTGCAGTCCTACCCTAGCACATGGGGGTTGGGCCATGACAGCTGTCTCAGTCCTGGGCAGGAGCACTCTGGCGGCTTCTCACCCACCCTCTCCAGTACCCAGAATGAGGTGGCAATGCCCTGGCTATAATGGTTTGGAGTAGCAGCCCTTTGGAAGAGGATATGCCTGCCTCAGCTTCCCCACCCAGGTCAGGGCAAAGTGTATCAGTCTGGTGGGTGGCCGGAAGTGGAATGGGGCTGCAGTCAGGTCCCAGCACAGTGAGCCCTGGGTTGTGTGTGGGGCCTCAGAAGGCTGTGATCTCTTCTGCCAGCTCCTGACACTCTCAGGGAATAAATAACAAAACACACAATCTTAATTTTAGCAATTCCTGAGAGGATCTAATTAATTGTATTTAAAAAGGGGCATTTTATCATTTCAAGATGAATGGTCAAATTCATGCTAGTAATTTAAAATTTCTAAGTGATTCATAGAATAAAATTAAATAGGAAATATAAAAACACCATGACAAGTCAGAAGAGTAATTATAGAAGGAAGAAATACCTTCATATTTTAGTGCCTTTAATGGTGTTTCCACCCCTGTTTTCTGAACAAGGGCCCCATTTTTCATTTTGCCCTGGGCTCTGAAAATTATGCAGCTGGTCTGATAGGTGAGTTTCCCTACTGAAATGTAAGAATATCTTGCTTTTGAAGTATTGGAGGAAGGTTTGTAAAATTTTGTGAGAAGATTAGAACAACTACCCTTTGGCTGTCCACATGTGCCCTTCTTGTCAGATGTCAAATGAGATTATATTCTCACCTTCATCTTAACTAAACTACTTAGCCATTCACCATCCATGGCCTAATAAGATATTCATGCATATAAGACTTGTGTGTAGATCAAGTTTGGTATTAGCATTAGATGCAAGATAGTCTTGCCAATAAATCAGTGTGTATATTGCTTCGATGACCACAATGTAATTTTCAGCATGTCTGATATAGATTTATGCCCTTTTAGTATAATAAAGAAATGCTGAAAGTCTTCTATGTTTTCCTAAGTATTTCCAAATAATTGTACCCTTTCCTCCCATTGTCTAATTATGACAGTTTCTGTGTATATAAATGGAAAAGACAATTTGTCATCTAAAAGATGAGATGATAATAAATGAATTTATTCTCTTGTTTTCCTTTGGCTATGACCCACCTACTCGGGGTTCTATTTATAAACCTAGCTTGGCATGTAATTTGGTTGCCTAATGGAATGGAGGTGAATAGCAAGTGGTCCCCATGTAAAATAATCATGTACAAGATGGATGAAGTAGAACGTTTGGTTTCAAGAATTTCCTGTACTATTAGTCCCTTGGGTAATACATCTTAACTTCTTTTGATGCATATTGTTTCACCATTATCCCACACAGTTTCAGATCTTGCAAAATGCACCAGTGTCCGAGGCCCACACTGACATTTCCACAGCGATGTTTCCCAATACAACAACTAACAAGATACATTTTTAGCCACACATACAGCTCCTTCAAGGTTGAACTGTGTCAATATCCTCTGTGATAAGATGGCATCTTGAGGAGATTGCTGATGTGTAATACCATATGACTTTTGTTTTGTTGAAGATAAATGTGCCAGGGCCAAAATGAAACAGCCATTAGCGTTCATGTTACAGGTAAGGTCCAAGGCTTAGAAACTGAGAAATCAGGAAGGATGGAATTTGACTTATTTTAATAAGCCATAAGAGAGGGAGGGAGAGAGAGAGAGAGGAAAGTATGTATGTATTCTTTCATTCACTAAGTTTAGTGACAACATATATGCTATTCTATAAGATGCTAGAGACAGAGCAGTGATAGCAACAAAAATTCTCACCCTCACAGATGATATTCTCATGAATAGATAGAACCATCTGTAATTCATAAAGGATGTTGAGAAATTATATTGAGTAGATCTGTGTTTTGTTTGATTTTATGATACTGGAGACAAGACACAGCTACTCACACATGCTAGGCAAGCACTCTACCGCTGAGCTACGGCCCAAGCCCTTTTCCTTCATTCTTGAAAAAAGAAATTGTGGGGGAAAAGAATATATATGTATTTGCAGAAATTACTGGCAAGACAGGGTAGAGATGAGGAACTTGAGTTCTAGCATTAGATAAGCTGGGCTTTGATTCCTGCTTCGTCTTCTTGAGCGTGCTTATTTTTTACTTTTGGTAAGTAGCCTTGGTCTTGCTCTCTGTAAATGGGCCAAAAAGACAAAATTGCCATTAGGATGCAATGAAGGGATGCTTGGAAAGCACTTGGCATAGTGCCAGAAGCATTGCTGGTACCCAATCATTATTTTCTATTTGTTATTGGTAATATTATTATTTAATTTCTGTTTCCTTACAACAATGTTTTAACTAAAAGACTGAGCCCTGTGCTTTAAGTTTTATTGGAGTTTGATTGATTAAGATTGCTATATGGCATTGGCTTTCAAACTTTAGTGCATATACACATCTGTCAGGCTTTTGCTAAAATGCAGGTTCTTATTTCTAAGAAGGTCACAGGTGATGCCAGCCATGTGGCTACTTCTCCATGGATCATACATAAAACACAGACTTGACAATAAGAGAAATAGGAAGACCTGGCACTGTAGGCTGCTGTTCAAGAAAGGGTGTCTCTCCAAATAGATGTCAATGACCTCGTCAATTAACACCAAAGGGCAGTAAGAAAATTACCTTGTTTATTCTATAATACTCTTATGTGAGTAATGGGGTATGCAGAGGGTTGAGAATCATGTAAACAAAGATCACTGTGCCCTGGCTGTCACATCCGGAGAGTAATTATTCCGACCTAACTACCTTAGACAACGATGGTGAATTTACACTTTCTGTGATACAGGCCCCCAATACTTTTTGCTTTGCCTGCCTTCCCAGGAACATGTACCAAAATTGACTTTTCCCCATCTTCATATTTATAAGAATATATACAAATATGGCGCAAACAAGTACCATATAATGAAAAGTACTGAGTATAACTGTATGAGACTCAACAATCCCTCCTCCAGATTCATGCCCAAAAGAATAAAAAACATGGTCTGTGAAAAATTGCACACAAATATTCATAACTGCATCATTCATAATTGTCCCAAGTGGAAAGAGCCCAAATGACCATTGATTAATGAAAGGCCTAAAAATGTGATCTATTCTTAAAATGTAATATTATTCAATCATAAAATGGAATAAAGTGCTGATAAATCTTATAATATGGATGGCCCTTGAAAACATAATGCTAAATGAAAGAAGCCAGACAAAAGGTCACATATCATATCATTCAATTTATTTGAAATGTCCAGAAAAGGCAAATTCATAGAGACTAAAAATAGATTAGAGGTTGCTTGGGACTGGGAGAGGAGAGAATGTGAAGAGACTATTAATGGGTACAGGGTTTCTTTTTAGGGTGATAAAAATGTTCTGGAGTTGGATAATGGTAATGGCTGCACATCTCTGGAAATATACTGAAAGCTACTGAATTGCACATCTTAAAATGGTGAATTTTATGGCATATAAATTGTATTAAAAATACAAAAATGTATATTTAGTGCCAGATGTTTTAGCAACTGGAGACCTTCAAACAACATTCTCTTCATACTGGAGAACTGTACAGTTCCCATATTATTTAACTGTGTTTTAAAGGGCCCGATTTCAATGTTTAAGTCAATGGTAGATTTAAAGTAGGAATAAATTCTTTGTGTGTCCTCACTTGGAGAGGTATAATCTGTTTCTCTACTCCTTGAACATAGGATGGCCTCATAACTTGCTTTGACCAACAGAGAGGATAGAAATGAGATGTAAGAGCCCTAAGCCTGGACCTCAAGAGAAATTGTGACTTTTGCTCTTGCTTTCTTAGAAGACAACAACCATGTGACCAAGATTAAGAAAGAGACCATGGGGAGAACAGACCCTGCTTAATTAGCCACCACAGTGCCTCAGCCAGAGGCCCCCAAATAAGAATGGGTTCTGCAGACACAAGCTTTCCATGTCTAGCCTAGTGCAAATTGCCTACCCATGCAATTCTGAGCAAGTATGTGATTTATTTTCTTCTTCTTGGTACTGGGGATTGAACCTATGGGCATTCTATCACCAAGCTACACTCCTAGGCCTTTTTTCATTTTGAAACATGGTCTCACTAAATTGCTGAGAGTCTCATTAAGTTTGCTGAGGCTGGTCTCGACCCTGTGATCCTCCTGTCTCAGTTGAACCTGGATCCTCCTGTCTCCCAAGTGCTGGGATTACAGGTGTATGCCACCATGCCTGGCAATTATTTTAAGTCTCTAAGTATGGGATTGTTAGTTATATAGCAAAGTCCTATTTAGTAAAATTGATAATGTTTTTTGATGGGAATTTGCTGATGACCACATTAAAAATAAGAAAGAATAAAATCTCTGGCAGCATCTGTCCAGACTTTTCTTTATATCCTATTTGTGCTCCCCTTTTCTCTCCATCCTTGATGTCTTAAAGACATTTCTAGCTTGGTCTTCTTCTGAATTAATAAATGTTTGATCTCTAAGACACAGCAGCAATCTCTAAGAGACTTTGTGTGATAGGTCCAAGTGAGTACCTGAGCTTGTGCCAAACAGAAAGAGTTTGACTCAAAGACCTGGAGGTCACTCTTTTTCTGGTTCCTGTTCCCTAGAATACTGTATCTGAGCCTGGCATCTATAAGACAAGAGTTAGCTAGCATCAAAGTGATTTCTCAGTTTATTATCTGGGTTGTTTCATACATATTTGCATGTCAACAATGTCTAAAAGCTCACTGGATAACCAGCTAGTTGACATTGGATTCAACTGTAATGATCTGCAAAGGAGTGTTCATTGATCTTTGGGACACTCTGTAAATATCACTGTCCACCATTATTACTATTACCAACTAACAGGCACATTTTGAGCATGGACTACATGTAGTGAAACTCGCCTACATCCAGGCTAGTCTCCAAATTCTCTTATGTTCGATAATACTCAACTTTTTACAATTTATCCAATTTTTTTTACCTTCAATTACAATTAGCATTCTTTGAAAATATCTAACAATAAGTAAATTATTAAATAAGTAAATTATTTAATTACCCAACTCACTTAACAAATATTTATTGAGTGACTACTAGGTCTTGGCAATTTTCTAAACACGGGGTATACAGGAATAGACAAAAACTGTCTGCCTCCATGGAGTATATATTCTAGTAGTGGGATAAAATTAAATCTGTAGGTTATAAGTTATGTTAGAAAGTGATAAATACAAGCCGGGTGTGGTGGTGCACGCTTGTAATCCCAGTACTTTGGGAGGCGGAGACTGGAGGATCCGGGTTCGCGGCCAGCCTCAGCTCTCTCTCTCTCTCTCTTTCTCTCTCTCTCTCTCTACTTAGTGAGGCCCTCCGCAACTTCGTCAGACCCAGTTTCAAAATAAAGTATAAAAAATAGGGTCGGGGGTGTAGCGTGGAGGTAGAATGCCCCTGGGTTCAATCCCTGGTACCGCAAAAAAAAAAGTGATAAATACTATGAATAAAAATGAAGCTGAGAGGGGGCTGGAGAGGGTTGTTGGGTGAGATGCTACAATTTTCAGTAGAGCCATCAAATTGTGATGCAGGTCCAACAAAACTTTGACCAACCCAGTGGGGTCTCTGAAAAAAATGTTGCCCATCAGAATATCCCACATCAGGTCAAAATAAAAAATGAACTAGTTTTTGTTTGTTTGATTATTTTGTTTTGTAGTGCTGAGGATGGAACTTAGGGGCATTTCACCTCTGAGATACACCCCCAGCCCTAATTTGTTTTTTGTTCTGAAACAGGGTCTTACTAAATTGCTGAGGGCCTTGCTAAGTTGCTAAGGCTGGCCTAGAACCTTGATCCCCCTGTCTCAGCCTCACAAGTACTGGAATTACAGGTGTGCACCACCATGCCTAGCTCTGACTAGTTTTTGTATACCTGCCTTGCTTAGTCATTGGTTATAGGTCAGCATGTCTGGCGAGATTCCACTGGCACCTGAGGCAGACTCTGGGGGAGTGATGGCTGGGAGCTGTCTGCTGAGCACACTCCCTGCCTACATTTGGGTAGCAGTTTCTTCATTAAAAGGGTTTTGTGTGGTGTATCTTCATGTCTGCTCCAGGAGTTAATAGAGTGTTCGCAACTGAGGTGGAACACGCTACAACTGATATCATAAAGTATAGTCACTCTGGCTACTGTGCTGTGAATAGATGATACGGAGACAAGGTCAGAATCAAAGAAAGAATGAAGGAGGCAGGACCAAAGACTGCAGAAATACAGATGAGGCATGGTTCTGGCTTGGACCAAAGTAGTAGCAATGAGAGCAGTAAGAAGGACTAAACTTCTCTGTGTTCTGACTAGAATTCTGAAGCTTGGGCTGATGATAGTCACTGATGAATACTGGATAGTGGAAAAAGGGAGCAACCTAAGATAACTTTACATTTTGTGGGGCTGAGCAACTGAAAAATGTTGTTGCCATGACTGGGATATGGAAGTTTGTGAGAAAACATCAGGAATTTGGTTCAGAATATATAAAGTTTGTGACATCCATTCAATGTCAAAGTGTAGATGTGTTAGTCAGATGTTTATTGCTATGACAAAATACCTGAGAAAATCAAACAAAAATGAGAAAAGGAGTATTTGGCTGACATTTGCAGAGGTTCTCTTGTTTCTGGGCACGTGGCAATATAGGACATCATGGCGGGAGTGTGTGGTGGAGCAACTTTCTTGCCTCATGGTGGCTAGGAAGAAAAATGAGAGAGAGTAAGGGGCTGAGACTCGATATTTTCTTCAAGGGTATGCCCCCAATGACCTACCATCCTTCCACTGGGCCCACCTCCTAAAGGTTGCTCCTCCCAGCAGGGCCACAGGCTGGTGACCATGCCTTTGCACGTGGGCCTTTCAGAGGACATTTCAGATCCAAACCATAACAGATGTTGAGTAGCTAATTGGACATACAAATCTAGTCAGGGCATAACTCTGGCTACCAATGCAAGTTTTAGAGTCTTACCATGTAGATGAAAATTAAAGGCATGAACTGGCTGAATCATGAAATTAGTGAGTACAGACAGGAAAGAGAAATCAGAAGAATGCTCTGGGGCACTGCACTATGTGATGGTTCTGAGACTGCAACAGAACCTCAAAAAGAGTCCATTGTGGTGAAAGACCCAGGAAAAAAGGGTGTCCTGAAGGCCAACATATTCCAAGGGGGAGGTACAGTTGTATCAAATATTTCTGACAGGTCAAGTGAGATGCTGAGGAAAACTTGGCCACTGGAGTCAATAACATGAAAGTTACTTGGGAACACAGAAAGAGAAGTTCTAGTGGAGTGGTGCAGCAAATGTTTACAAATGGACTCAAGAAAGAATGGGAGAAGGAGACTTTAAGATAGTAAGTTAACTCTTCTGAGGAGTTCAGCTATAAAAGACAGAAGAGAAATGGGGCAATAGGTAGTGTAAAACTAGGTATAGACACATTTCTTAAATGAAAGAAATGTCCTGAGGTTTATGTTTTTTGTAAATCTATCTTTTCTTTTGGTACTGGGGATTGAACCCAGGGTCATTCTGTCACCTAGTTATACTCCCTGCCATTTTTATTTTTTTATTTTAAAGAGGGTCTCCCTGAGTGGCTGAGGGTCTCATTAAATTGCTGGAATTGGCCTCCCAAGTACTGGGATGATAGGCATACACCATCACACCTGGCTTTATTTTATTTTTAATTGACAAGTATTATGTATTTATGGAGTACAATGTGATGTTTTGATATGTTTATACTGTGGAATGATTAAATCATGCTAATTAACAAATCTGTCACTTCACATACTTATTTTTGTGTGAAAACATTTACAATCTAATTCCTAGAAACACAAATACCAAAAGTTAAATGTTGATGAGAATGATCCCATGAAAGGAAAACATTCAAGATGCACAGGAGAGGGTGGTTGCAAGAGCAATGTTCTTAAGCAGGGCAAGGATGGGGTCAGGTGTACAGGGGTAAGTGGTGATGCCAACCAAGCAGACGGCCACTTCTGCCTCAGCATCGGGAGGTGGTCAGGGCTCCGGTACAGATGCAGGTTGATAGTCGCTCTGTGGGGCAGAGCTGGGCAAGGTCTACTTCTAACTGCTTCTTAGTGAAATTATGGTCAAGGTCATCACTGAGAATGAGGAAGGTGGGAAAGGAGGTCTGAAGTTATTTTCTAGAAAGTAGGAAAATGGTGGCTATTTGCTGGATTGAGGGTATTAGTGAGAATAAACTAGAAAAAGCAAGGAAATGCTGGCCAGTAAGTAGACTAGGAGGCTGCAAGTTTAGCTATCGAGTGGTTATGTGTGTTGGTAACAACAGCATGTAAACTGCGATCCTTTGTGTAAAACTGGAAATCAAGGTTACTGAGGTTACTGGAGTGGGGCAGGACACTAAATGACTGGACCATTGGAAGAATACTAAAAGCAACAAAAATATTACAAAATTATAAAAATCTTCCTTTAAGGTATGAAAGTGTGAAACTTGCCAAAGAATGAGGACGAGTACCCCTAATGGTAGAGTTTGAAGATAACACAATTAAAAACTGTAGGTTTTAGGGAGAAGAAAGTTGAAAAGGTCTGAAAATGGCAGTGAGAAGCCAGGATGACAACTACCCACCTCCAGGATTGAGGAAATGAGGAATGTGAGAAGAAGGAAGTGGCACTTGAGAAGGTGAACATGGAGCAATGTCCCTGGGGAAGAGCCGGGCTTCAGACAGGGCAAGCAGATGAAGAAAAGTTCCAGAAATCCTGAGGATACAGTGGCTAGACACAGGATGGACTGTAAGTTCCCAGGGAGCTCTGAGTCAGTTGGCTGTGTGCATGTGAGCCCTGCAGATGACCCTGGGCATCTTGGATCTCTCGCGGAGTCTGGCATGAACAGCAATACTGGGGACCATGAAAGCGAGTCACTGTGTATTCTGAGGATGAGCTTGCAAAATCAGTTTTGTGATATGCTTAAGAGGAAACGAAGCAAAACTTGGCCAGTTGCCTCAGATGTGGCATTTGGTGCTACACAGATGAGAAAGCCAACAGTAACAGAAGCTATTTAGGTATGATTCTGTCATGCAGTTTCTTTTTTCCTTAGTTCATCATTTTTCTGATGCCTTTTTATTTTCTGGAGCATATTTGAAAGAAATGCATCCAGATGCATTAAACCACCTCCCTACATTATGAACCAGACACTGTGAAACAAACACTACTAATGTCTAGGAAAAGGGCTTTTAACAGAACC
>PVJS01053849.1:0-13156 GCA_004027185.1 Glis glis
AGCTATCTTTTTTTTTTTTTTCAGTACTGGTGATTGAAACCAGGGGCATTCTACCTCTGAGCTACACCCCCAGCCCTATTTTTTATTCTTTATTTTTTGATTTTTTCATATCTTTTTTGTGGTACTGGGGATTGAACCCAGAGGCATTCTACCTCCAAGCTTTACCCCCAGTCCTATTTTTTATTATTTATTTGGAAACAGGGTCTCACTAGGTTGCTGAGGGCCTCACTAAATTGCTGAGGCTGTCCTCGAACCTATGATCCTCCTGTCTCAACCTCCCAAGTGCTAGGATTACAAGCGTGCGCCACCACGCCCAGCTTATTCTTTATTTTGAAACAGAGTCTCACTAAATTGCGGAGGGCCTCACTAAGTAGCTGAGGCTGGCGGGGAACCTGGATCCTCCGGTCTCAGCCTTCCAAGTACTGGGATTACAAGCGTGCGCCACCACACGCGGCATGTTTTCAGTTTTAAATATAAATCTGGGGAAACGATTCGATACATTTAAATAGTTGAACATAAATCAGAAACCTACAAAGGCGGGTTTATAGTACATCAATACATTTAAACACATTTTAGCACTGTCTTCATAGATAGTGAGATTCTTTGGGTTTGAAAAGAAAATGCACGTTTTACAAGCTCATCTACTTACCATCATACTGCAAAAATCCATTTTCGTCTGTCTCTATCTCAGACTCTGGCTGGAAAAGTAATAAAGTACCCATCAAAACAGTGTGTAGGGGAGAAATGATACAACTACAACTATAGAATAAAGAGGAGATAAGCCTTTAATAAATGTGTTGGATGATAATAAGATCAAAGATCAGCACAGAAAGATGGTGCCCTCTAGTGGATAAGTAACACTATTGCACTGAGTCCGCTCTATAAAAGGCCCATCACTAAGCAAAGGCTTTTCTTGTATATAATTCAACTAACTTTGTCATTGACCATTTGTGTGTTAAATAAATTCTCTAAAGCCGGGCGTGGTGGCGCATGCTTGTAATCCCAGTACCCGGAGACCGGAGGATCCGGGTCCCCAGCCAACCTCAGCTACTTAGTGAGGCCCTCCGTAACTTCGTAAGACCCGATTTCAAAATAAAGGATAAAAAATAGGGCCAGGGGTGTAGCTCGGAGGTAGAATGCCCCTGAGTTCAATCCCCGGTACCACAAGAAAAAAAAACATAAATAAATAAATAAATTCTCTAAGACGTTTTACAGGTACCTTAAAGAAGTCATCCTGAGATATGATGCTGCAATTTGGGAGGTGTTTCTGCAAGTTCTTAGCCAGTGTTGTCTTTCCACCGTTGGTCACACTGAACCCAAGGACAAAGAACCAAGAAATAGAATGCATAAAAAAACACAAACGGTTTCAAATGATAATTTTAGAAAAGGATATTTAAAACAACATTTACTATTTGAAAACGATTTTTCATAGATACTGTCTTTTCTGCTGACAAAACCGTGGGCGATAGTAGATATTCTGTACGAAGTGGTAAGATAAGCAGAAGGAAGGAGAGAAAGGCGGTAACTAACTACCGGCAAGGGAACTGGGTGCTACAGGACTCGAAAATGCACATATTACTGGGCGTGGTGGCGCAGGCTTGTAATCCCAGTACTTTGGGAGGTGGAGAACAGAGGATTCCGGTTCGCGACCAGCCTCAGCGCTCTCTCTCTCTCTGTCTCTCTCTCCCTCTCTCTCTCTCTCTCTCTCTCCTTAGTGAGGCCCTCTGCAACTTCGTGAGACCCGGTTTCAAAATAAAGTATAAAAAATAGGGCCGGGGGCGTAGCGCGGAGTAGAACGCCCCTGGGTTCAATCCCCGGTACCGCAAAAAAAAAAAAAAAAGAAAATGCACATATTGTGTTGGAAGCAAAAGAATTTTTTGTCAATGGCAAAGCATTCACAACGTTTGTATGTAACACAGAAAATATGAGTGGCACATTTTAGTGCAAGGACATAGAACTGCCTAAAGTCATTGTGATTATGTTTTATTGCACAGTGGAAAAATGGAGGAGTGGCTTATTATGGCCCCTCCCATTATGAATTCACATCTCCTCTGTGATGCCTCCTTTCCCCACCTCTCTGGACCCTGGGGCTACACATCACTTATCACATCAGGTCAGTGTGTCGTCCCCTCCAGCTGGTCTGTGACTTCAAGAGAACAGGCACCTGAGCCAGGCATGATAGTGCAGGCTTGTAATCTCAGTACCTGGGAGGCTGAGACAGGAGAATCACAGGTTCAAGGCTAGCCTCAGCAACTTAGCGAGACCCTGTTACAAAAAATAAAAAAGGCTGGGGGTGTTCCCCGGAGGTAGAATGCCCCTGGGTTCAATATCACAAATTTGTTTAAAAATATTTTTATAACATATATACCTATAATATATACACATATATATGTAATATATGTATATATACATATGTGTGTGTGTGTGTGTGTGTGTGTGTGTGTGTATATATATATATATATATATATATGTATTTGGTTCTAGGAATCAAACCCAGGGACATTCTACCTCTGAGCTACACCCCCAGCCCTATTTTATTTTTTTATTTTGAAACAGGGTCTCACTAAGTTGCTGAGGGCCTTGCTAAGTTGCTGAGGCTGGCCTCAAACCTGTGATCCTCCTGTCTCAGCCTCCCAAATACTGTGATTACAGGCATGTGCCACCATGCCTGATGGTTTTTATAACTATATTTTAATGTAACTGGTTTCCTTTGCATTCTTTTTTATTCAGCGACATAGAAATTTATTTAGGAAAGCAGGAAATACACATTCAAGGAGAATGAGGCCACCCCAAAGTGACAGAAGCCTTCCTTTGCAGTCCTGCATTTTATTTTGTACATTTAAAACCGCTGCTCTGAAAAGAGGTCAAGATGTCACCATACTATCTATTGTCCAAAGCACAAAACCCCCCACTGCACATCTTGAAAGAACCTATGTTTAATCCCAGATGAGACTAATGTCACAATGCTTATAATCTAAAAAGGGAAATGAATTGATATTCATCAATATTACTTGTATTTAATTCAATTATCACCTAAATACCTTACACTGATAAAGTAGAAGGAAATTGATTCAGAAGATTTTCCATTTAACCTTCCAATGTACAGTTGGGTAGGATGTGGGTAAGCTGGGCGTGGCGGCACACGTCTGTATGCCCAGTACTTGGGAGGCTGATGCAGGAGGATCACAGGTTCTCGGCCAACCTCAGCAACTTAGCAAGACCCTCCACAACTTAGTGAGACCCTTTTCAAAATAAAAAATAAAATAGGGCTGGGGATGTATCTCAGAGGTAGAATGCCTCTGGGTTCAATCTCTAGTAACTAACACACACACACACACACACACACACACACACACACACATTAAAAAGGGCTGGGGGTATAGCTCAGAGGTAGAATGCCTCTGGATTCAATCCCTAGTTCCCCCCGCCAAAGTAGGTGGGTATTTCCCTAATGTACTGAGAATATTATCATGGTTTTTTCTTTCTTAACAAAATATCTGCAAATCACACTGAAAGTCCATATTTTAGATACTGAGTTTAGTTCACAACAGAAGTAAATTTAGAATGGTATAAACAAACTGGTTATAAAACGTGTCAAATGCTAAACTGAGATCCTTTTTGTTAAGATCATGCAGGTGAATGAACAGAAATGAGATCCCTTCTCACTGACTTAGCTGGAGCCAGTAAGAGATAAGCACCCTGTTTCTGTACATGTTTCGGAAGAGATGGACTGGCCAGGAGAAAATGTAGGTCATCGAGAGGATAAGGGAGGAAAGGTATTTAAAGTTTGAGCCTCGGGTCCCCACTCGGAATGCAACCATCCCAGTCAGGCGACACCACGGGACCCAACGCTTCTCCTTGGGCACGCTCAGCCTCCTTCCGTGCACATGCTATCCAGCCAAGCACAGTCTCCCCTAGTGTCTGAGGAAGAAAAATGGCCGACTATTGGTGGCACCGCCTTCTTTGTTCACAACACCCCAATAAATGCATAGCTCCGGGGTTACTTATTTTTTTACATGCCAGGTAACAAGAGGGCTCAAATGCATTTGGAAAATGACAGCTTAAAAAGTGTGGGAGAAGGACTGGGGATGTAGCTCAGTTGTAAAGTGCTTGCCTAGCATGCTCAAGGTACCGGGTTCAAATCCTCAGCACCACAATTAAAAAAAAAAAGTGTGGGAGAAGTTAAAAAGTGTGTCTGTAGTGGGAATCTATCTTGTGACAGGTGGACATTAATATTCCCATATTCCAGTTATGGGGAAACTAAGGAATAAAAACTTGTACACTAATAAAATTTACTCAAAGTAATGACTAATAAGTAATAGAGATGGGAAACAAATTCTAACTCTAGGATTGATCTTTTTTTTTTTGTGGTACCGGGGATTGAACCCAGGGGCGTTCTACCTCCGCGCTACACCCCCGGCCCTATTTTTTATACTTTATTTTGAAACCGGGTCTCACGAAGTTGCGGAGGGCCTCACTAAGTAGAGAGAAAGAGAGACAGGGAGAGAGAGAGAGAGAGAGAGAGAGCGAGCGAGCTGAGGCTGGCCGGGAACCCGGATCCTCCGGTCTCTGCCTCCCAAAGTACTGGGATTACAAGCGTGTGCCGCCACGCCCAGCCTAGGATTGATCTTTGATGAAGGTTATAAACCCTTTTCCCAGGGGTGGGGATGTCGCTCAGGGGCAGAGTGCAGGCTTAGCATGCTTTAAGCCCTGGGTTCAATCTCTAGCACCAAAATACATAATACATAAAACAAACCCTTTTCCCAGAAAAATGAACATTTTCATACATGTATTACTTTCTCAGGAGGTTCGTGGATGGCCCAAGAGTTCAGAACTCCTACAGTTACTTGCAGTTTCAAGCGGCAAGTGCCTAAGTCCACAGGAAAGCTACCACACAGTGGGTTTGGAGGAAGGACGAAGTCAGGAACAGAAAAGTTCTCACAGCTGAGTCTTGCACCGGCTTCACACAAGCTGCAGCACTAAATGAAATTGTAGCACTTGCTAAAGAAGAGACAGAGGAAAGGAGGCTTTCTCAGGAGTGAAGGACAGTGCCTGTCTCCCCAGGATCCAGGCCTCTTTTTGAGATCTGGCCAGGTGGGGCTGACCTCACTCTCAACTCCGGAACAGGGTCTGGCTGGCCTGAACCAATCAATGTAATCCCATTTTTTTTTTTTTTTGTACTGGGGATTGAACCCAGGGGTTTTCTAGCTCTGAGCAATAGCACCAGCCCTTTTATTTTTTATTTTGAAACAGGGTCTCACTAAGTTGTTGAGGCTGGCCTTGAACCTGTGATCCTCCTGTCTCAGGTCCCAAGTTCTAGGATTACAGGCAGGGCCACCACGCCCAGCTAGCTACTCCTATCATTTGCCTTGGTGACTGAGGGCATATGAAGCAAGCTGGCCCAGTCAAAGGGACATCCACAAAACAAAACGAAACACACACATACAACAAAGGGACATCCATGGCCCAGTGAAAGAGACATCATTTTTTCCCCTAGTGACAGGCTAAAAAGAAACATGAAAGTCACAAGGGGCTGCTTGTAGCAGCAGAACCCCAAAAGGAGAGCAACTCCAGGATGAATCTAAATGAAGACAGAGGCAGAGAGAGAGAGAGAGAGAGAGAGAGAGAGAGGGAGGGAGGAAGGGAGGGGGAACGAACTTTTGGTGACACTACAGAGCTCCTGCATCAAACCTTTCCTGCAGCCTGTATATCCTGAAGCTGATTAATTTCTTTTATTTTATTATGCACAGCGCTCATATACAACATTCAGATTACTCTAGATAATTGGGATTCACTGACTATCGTTCTCCAGGTGAGAGAAACATTTTGTATGAAGATTAAGCTGGTAGAGGTATATAGGAAAAATTAGAAGACAGGAATTATTTTTTGTTGTTGTTGTGATACTGGGGATTGAACCCGGGGCATTCTACCTCTGAGCTATATCCCCAGCCCTATTTTGCTTTTTATTTTAAAACAGGGTCTCACTAAGTTGTGGAGGGCCTCCCTAAGTTGCTGAGGCTGGTCGCAAACCTGGGATCCTCTTGTCTCAGCCTCCCAGTGCTGGGATTACAAGTGTGCGCCACCACGCCCGACTAGAAGACTGGAATTAGAGAGGACACCTTGAGTTAGGAGGGTGGCAGCAAGTGTGGAAAGGAAGGACAAGCGAAAGCACTAGAGAAAAAACTGAACTTTGGTTCTGGTCAGATCAGAGGAAGACAAGTCAGTGTTGTGACATTTAATTTGCTCTGTTTTACTTCTAATTGATGACTTCCTATAAAATGTCATACAGTAACAATGAGTGATCTCCTTCAAATTACCCATTTTTAATTTTAATAGTCTCAAACCTTTCATTAATGGGCCACACATAATGTGAATGTACTCAGAAGAAAGATGGGCATACTATGGTAGCAAAATTAATAATGTCCTTTTCAGTTGCTTGATGTCTCATTTGTGTGCCAGCCTCCAGTACCATAGGTGGGATGACTACATAACTTAGGACACTTTGTGTGTGTGTGTGTGTGTGTGTGTGTGTGTGTGTGTGTGTGAGACGCTAGGGATCAAACTGAGGGCTGTGTGTAAAGCACACACTCTACCACTGGGACACTTTGGAGAGGGAGAGAAGCACATGATTAATAACTATGCCACGGCTACAAGGACCAGCCTGGGCTACCTGGGACATATGGCCACCCTAATACGAGGGGAAGGTATGGGGGTGACATTGTTTCTATTCCACACGTCCAAAACTGGGCGAAAGGAAGGGAATTATTTTCTCTTATGTCACGCTGGAGGAACACCCAGATTGGAAATGATAAATCAACTTTGAACCAACTTAGCACCTAACGGGGCCTTGTCTCTGGTGTTAGCTCCGGAAAGTAAACAGAAAAGTCGGGAAATGCTCTCGACTCTTCTTGTCCTGTCTCCTCTATAAGAAACGAGTCCAGCTCTTGCTAGCATTTATGCAGCGGCACTCTGCAGGGGCCTGCTCTTCCCAGGACTCCAAATTCCCACTGCTTCTCCTTCCCCCACCACAACAATGTGAAAAAACCATTTGGTCATCCTGAATATCTTTTTTTTTTTTTTTAGTATGATGCTGGGGATTGAACCCAGGGGCAGTCTACCTCCGAGCTACACCCTCAACCCTGTTTTTTTTTTTTTTTAATTTGGAAACAGGGTCTTGCTAAGTTGCTGAGAGCCTCGCTAAGTTGCTGAGTCTGGCCTCGAACCTGCGATCCTCCTGTCTCGGCCTCCCAAGCCCTTGGATTACAGGCGTGCACCACCATGTCCAGCCCATCCTGAGTATCTTGACCAGCTGTTTGCAACAAAATTACTCACCCTCCGATTCCAATGACAAATGTTTTCATAATGAGTTTTGAAAATCACGTCCTCCTAATATTTCCTAAAATTAAAAAAAATTCAAATGCATATCACTTAGATGTCTAGAGAGGTAAAACGAAGACTCCCGAATTAGGAGCGCCAGCGGACAGGGGAAGATGACAGTCATTGCTTGGTCACCTCAGCCCCACATTACCCACAAGTTACGGGAGTCTCTCACTGCCCTGGCTTCCCACTGGCAGGCCACCACAGTGTTTACAGCTGGTGTGTGCTCAGGGCCCCACGGCCATGCGTGCACCTGTGAACGCCTCTGTTTCTAAGATCCTGGACGGGCTGTCAGGTCATGGCGAGTTCTACAGAGTCTCAGCTTCCTCTGAGCCAGGTCGCCTTTCACCTGCAGATTAAGTTGCCTGTGTGACCATGTGTCTGAGGCAGGGACCCCTCTGGGTCAGCCTCTCTTTCCTCTTGTGAAACAGGGAGAAGGTCACTGCTTGTCAGAGGCAAACAGAAGTTCATGTTCTTTAACAGTAGCATCTCCTCACCCAAAAGCCTAGATCCAGGGCCTGGGTAGGCTAATCCTTTTGGAATCAGGCCAGACAGTAAGTATTTGAGGCTCTGCAGGCCAAATGTGGGTTATTATGTAGGGACTTACAAAAAAGGAGAAAAAAGTTTTCACAAAATTTTTATGATATTCAAAATATAATCATAATTGAGTACTTTTTTGGGTAAGATAAGTCTGCTAATTAGAAGATGGAAAGTCTTTTTCATTGGGATAATGTTTCCCCTAATGTGATTTTGAAGCTGGTGTTTCTATGGTGACCCTGCCAATGTGGACCCCTGGTGTAGGGGGAGGGAGCACTGCAGCCACGGCCCCCTAAGCTTCACCAAAGGGCTCCGTGATGTTCCACCATTTCATCTCTTTCGGCTGCAGGGACCTGTAGAAGCGTGGGTCCTGGAGGTCACTCCTGACTGAAGCTGCTCTTCCTGTCAGCTCAGGCAGGACGGTCAGGGACCCAAGCTGTGTGGCCGCGGGGTGAGTGGCCGCTGAGCTGGAGGCTGCCAGCAGCCCTCTCCACTCCCATCCCTGACCTGTGTCCAGGCTCCCCTGGGTGCGCGCGCACGTGTGTGTAGAAGAACCTGGTGGGAGAGAGCTATGGCTTCTTGGCTTTTCAGCTTAACCAGAATGTTCCAAATTGAGTGAAATTTCTTAAGATTAGGCCCCACTTTCCTTAACAGCCTATGGGAGACAAGAATTCAGATAGCTGAACAAGTTGGGCATTGAGTTTCACCAGGAGTCACACTGTTGAACATGTACCTCCACCCAAATTGCCGATGTGAATCAAGGGAGTGACCACGTAGAGTGAGTACTGTAAAAAAAAATTATGCTCCAACATTTCTGCTTTTAAATTTTATTTTATCCTATTTTTATTTTTGAGATGTCAGTGGAAGGCTGCCAAGTACTCTTTTTTTGGGAAGGGAGAGCCTGCCCTTTATCCTGAGATGGTTTCTTTTCTTTTCTTTTCTTTTTTTCTTTTCTTTTCTTTTCTTTTCTTTTCTTTTCTTTTCTTTTCCTTTCCTTTCCTTTCCTTTCCTTTCCTTTCCTTTCTTTTCTTCTTTTCTTTTCTTTGTGGTAATGAGGATTGAACCCAGGGACATTCTACTTCTGAGTTACACCCCCCAGCCCTATTTTATTTTGAAACAGGGTCTCACTAAGTTGCTGAGGCTGGCTTCAAACCTCGTGTCTGAGCCTCCCAAGTACTAGGGTTACAAGCATGTGCCACCATGCCTGGCTCTTTTTTACTTTTTTGGTGATAAATGTCCTTTATCTTATGAAATTATGTTGTCAGTAGATAGTAGTAGATTGATGTCCTTAGTTGGCAAAACAACTAAAATAAAACCTGAACATAAAATTTTGTCATTCCTTGTCCTCTCATTTATTTTTTATTTAGAAAAAAAATTTTTGGGTGGTTGTAAGGTTCTAAGTCTAAGCTACACCGCTAGTTCTATTCTATTTTTAAACAGAGCCTCGCTAAGTTACTGAGGCTAGCCTCAACCCTGCGATCCTCCTGTCTCAGCCTCTGAAGTACTGGTTTACCATGCCCGGCTGTCCCCTCATTTATTTTTGGGTGGATTGCTGGAGTATCAGTTCTGGAGCTTGAAGTTTAGATAGTCTTAGAGACCACTTAGCTCATCCCTTCATTTTGCACAAGTGGAAACTGCCCCAGACGGGAGTGACACGCCTGAGGTCCTACAGTAGTGGAAAAGCCAGAAATGAAACTAAATCAATTCAGTTAAGATCTCCCCATCAGTCCAAGCTGCTACAAAGCACTTTATTATCAAGAGCACAGAAAGGATGGTGCACATGTGCTAGCTTAGTTGTCAGGCTCTGATGCATAACAGATGTCATTCTTATTGATGTATTATTGATGGGCAGATATTTACTGTGTGTCCATTGAATGGAAAGGACTATTGGCCCCCACCCTCAGTGCCACAGCTGTGCACACACCTGAGGATACTGCATCAATTATACAGCATGTTAATAACAAGGGAGTGTGGCTGTGGCACTGGAAATAGGCTTGAACTGTTACTTGCATGGAAACTCCTGAAGTTCAGAAACAAGGAATGAGGGGACTCAAGACACTACTTAGAAAATTCTGTGGGGGCTGGGCGTGGTGGCGCATGCTTGTAATCCCAGTACTTGGGAGGCAGAGACCAGAGGATCCGGGTTCGCGGCCAGCCTCAACTACTTAGTGAGGCCCTCCGCAACTTCGTGAGACCCGGTTTCAAAATAAAGTATAAAAAATAGGGCCGGGGGTGTAGCTCGGAGATAGAACGCCCCTGGGTTCAATCCCCAGTTCCGCAAAGAAAAAAAAAAGAAAATTCTGTGGGGAAGGAAAGGGAGGAACTCCTACAGCTAAAAGTCAGTTTTTATCAAAATGGAAACCCCAGCTCTCTGTTAGCAGTCTGGGCCTGTCCAAGGCAGTTTGGGTAAATGTCGGGCAAATCCCATTAGCAATGAGCAGGTGATGGTGTGGGAGGGGTGGGACACAAGAAACAAGGCAAGTGGCCAGGCTGAGTGACTAGGGCAAGCTGCAGGGTGGGACCGGAAATCCCTGAAGCTAGCTATCTGTTTACTTTATTATGGTATTGGGGGTTGAACCCAGGGGCACTCTACCGCTGAGCTACACCCGAGACCTTTTTGTATTTTATTTTTTGTTTTGAAACAGGGTCTTGCTAGGTTGCTGAGAGTCTAAGTTGCAGAAGCTGGCCCCCAACCTGCGATCCTCCTGTCTCAGCCTCCCAAGTACTGGAATTACAGGCATGAGCCACCATGCCTGGGTGAAGCCATCTATTTAAAGAATACTGGATGCCCAGGTCAGCTTTAACTGAATTCCAAGTTTAGGCAGGGAATGGTCCACCTTCACATCACATTCTATTATCTCATTGTCTTTGCCCTCTTTAAAAACTATTTAAAAACCAAATTTAAAAAGTTTGCAATGACGAGCTGCCAGGCTCCAAATATATGCAGCTGCAGACTTCATGAAAGAAACACAAGTTTGATCAACTACGATCTGCAAGTCCTATGATGTCTCTGGAGAAACAACCTTTTGAACTCTCCAGCTCATCGACTCAGGGCATCTGTCGCTAGGAAATATCTACCACCTCCAACCTTGTGGCTTATTTATGTAGTTTATTTTTCCAGTGTATGCAAAGCACATGCCTATAGGAGAACAGACCAGGATAGTCAAGAACAAATATGAGTCATTTTATATTTTTATACATTTTTTCACCCTAAGCAAAATGTTGAGTCTTTTTTTTCAAAATCAGTATGTGTTTATATTTAATCCATTTCACTACTAAACATGGTGCATTTTGGATTCTAAACTACAGAATAGTTCCACTCGGAATGTGATTAATCAACACAGACTGGAAGGAAGAAAGTTAATTTCCTAACACTAAAATACTTTGAGATGACTACTGCAAACAAAATATTGTGTTTTTTCAAATGCATCTAAAGGACAGTCTGATATATATCATATAAATATTATATCATATTAAATATATATATACACATACACATTGTGTATGTGTGTATATCACATTCTGTTATCACATACTGTGTGTGTGTTGGTGGGGATTCAACCCAGAGGCATTCTACTTCTGAGCTACACCCCCATCCCTATTTTATTTTGAAACAGGGTCTCACTAAGTGGACGGCCTTGCTAAGTTGCTGAGGCTGGCAGTGAACCTGTGATCCTCCTGTCTCGCCTCCCAAGTACTGGGATTACAAATGTGTACCACCACGCCCAGCTCCAGGCTGATATTTTTAAGAATGAAATGTTTTCTGGACTTCTCACTCATTTATTTCATTCAACAGATATTTTGACTCTTCTTCCACAAAACGGGGCAGTCTTTTCCTACTTGTTTAAACTTTGCTCTCTTGCCGGGCGTGGTGGTGCACGCTTGTAATCCCAGTACTTTGGGAGGCGGAGACTGGAGGATCCGGGTTCACAGCCAGCCTCAGCTCTCTCATTCTCTCTCTCTCTCTCTCTCTCTCTCTCTCTCCTTAGAGAGGTCCTCTGCAACTTCGTGAGACCCGGTTTCAAAATAAAGTATAAAAAATAGGGCCGGGGGCGTGGCGCGGAGGTAGAACGCCCCTGGGTTCAATCCCCGGTACCACAAAAAAAAAAAAAAACCAAAACTTTGCTCTCTTTTGGTAAACATAGAACTCTCCCAAGGCTGGTGTTTCTGAAAATGTAACCCATGCCCCTTCCCTGTAGAAATCACTTTGTTTGTTTTAACCAATCCCCTAGTAGGAACTTGAAAGTTTCATTTTATATGGGTTCTTATGTAGTTTTTTCTTTTCAAAAATTTCCCCAAATATAATAATAGGTTTATATTATTGACTATGCTATTTCAAATGTATGCACACTGCCTTTCTGGAATGCTCCAGCCCTAGCTTCCCATGGGACTCGATCGGCTAGATCAGGGCCACGTGGGTAAACTTCTGACAGGTGCCACATAGTAAATGTTTGTCTTTGCGGCCACTACTCAACCCTGGGGTCCTAATGAAAAAGCGGACACAGACAATACACAGCAAATGAGCACGGTCAAGTTATACTAAAACTTTACGGACACTGAAAACCGAATTTCATATAATTTTCACGTGCCACAAAACATTATTATTCTTTTGATGTTTTTTCTCAGCCATTACAAAATGCAAAATAAAAAAATATTCTTAGAAGGCCGCACAATAACAGGCTACAGGCGGGCAGTAGTTTGTCAACCCCGAGGCCTGCGGAAGGGGTCAAGACCTGCTCCTGTCCCTGGGTCTTCTCCCAGCAAAGGGTAGCGCTCTCATTTTCAGGATTATTACGGGGCGTAAAAGCCTGACACCATCGAGCCCAGCGGGGCTTTCAGGACGCAGTCCGGTTCTGGGCTCCAGCGCGGGCACACTCAGGGAACACCTCCGGGCCCAGCGAGGCGGCGCCGGGAGGGCAGGTACTCACCAGGCGCCAGTTCGAGTCCTCCCCCGCGCGCGCTGCTCACTAGCCCGGGGACACCGGCCGCTGGCTACCCGAGAGGCCCGCAGCCCCTGCCCACGCAGCCCCGGGTTAGACCGGCCAGGTGGGTTGGCACCCGCAGCTCCTCCCCACCCGGCCGGACGCGGCGCGGAGCTCCGCCCCCGTTGGGCGGGACGAGAGGGAGGGGCGGGGCTGAGGTCCCATTGGGTGGGGCGGGGAGGGGCGGGGCTGAGGCCCCCATTGGGCAGGGCGGGACGGGACGGGGCGGGGCTCCGGCCCCGTTGGGCGGGGCGTGGAGT
>PVJS01053850.1:0-13156 GCA_004027185.1 Glis glis
CAAAAAAAAAAAAAAAAAAAAAAAAAAAATATATATATATATATATAAGCTGGGTGTGCTGGTGCACGCTTGTGATAGTACGTAGGAGGTTGAGACAGGAAGAGCGCAGGTTTGAGGACAGCCTCAGCAACATAGCAAGACTCTCAGTAACCTAGCAAGACCCTGTTTCAAAACAAAAATTAAAAAAAGTTAAAAAAGGGAATAGCCAGGCGTGGTGGCACACACCTATAATTCCAGTACTTGGGAGGTTGAGATAGGAGGATCACAGGTTCGAGGTGAGCCTCAGCAACTTAGTGAGACCCTGTTTCAAAATAGGGCTGGGGATGTAGCTCAGGTAGAACACCCTTGGGTTCAATTCTCAGTTCCCAAACAAACACACAAACAAACAAACAAACAGGGGTAGGGGTGTGGCTCAGAGGTAGAATGCCCCATTCAATCTCCAGTACTACGTACACACACACACACACACACACACACACACACACGCTAAGTAAATATATAAGTAAGCCTGGGGGGTATAGTTCAGAGACAGAATGCCCCTGGGTTTGATCCCCAGTATAAAAGAAAACCCCAAACCATATATGTGTGTGTCTCCACCAGCAGCTACCATATTGGACGGCACAGTTACAGAGGGGTTGCTTATGTTTAAATCTAGCATTTAAGCAGGGTATGGTGGCACATGCCTGTAATCCCAGTATTCAGGAGGCTGAAACAGGAGGATCACAGGTTTGAGGATGGCCTCAGCAACTTAGAGAGACCCTCAGAAACTTGGCTAGACCCTGTTTTGAAATAAAAAATAAAATAGGACTGGGGATGTAGCACAGAGATAGTATGCCCCTAGGTTCAATCCCCAGTGCCAAAATAAATCTAAAAATACCCCCATTATACACACACACACACACACACACACACACACACTATATATATATATATATATATATATATACATGCTGTCCAATATGGCTATTAAAAATCTATTTAAGCCGGGCGTGGTGGCGCACGCTTGTAATTCCAGTACTTAGGAGGCTGAGACAGGAGGATCACAGGTTCGAGGCCAGCCTCAGCTACTTTGTGAGGCCCTCGGCAACTTAGTGAGACCCTGTTTCAAAATAAAGAATTAAAAAATATGGCTGGGGGGTGTAGCTTGGCAGTAGAATGCCCCTAGGTTCAATTCCCAGTACTGCAAAAAAAAAAAAAACCCTACTATTTAGTAGATAAACATTTAGGCTTAGGTATTCCCCCTTTAATTTTAAGTGGTTTTTTTTGTGTGTGTGTGTTTGCTGGAGATTGAATCCAGGGGTATTGCTGAGAGTCTTAAGTTGCTGAGGCTGTCCTTTTTTTTTTGCGGTACCAGGGATTGAACCCAGGGGCGTTCTACCTCCGCGCCACACCCCCGGCCCTATTTTTTATACTTTATTTTGAAACCGGGTCTCACGAAGTTGCGGAGGGCCTCACTAAGTAGAGAGAGAGAGACAGATTGAGAGAGAGAGAGAGAGAGAGAGAGAGAGAGAGAGAGCGAGCGCGCTGAGGCTGGCCGCGAACCCAGATCCTCCGGTCTCTGCCTCCCAAAGTACTGGGATTACAAGCGTGGGCCACCACGCCTGGCTCTGAGGCTGTCCTTGAACCTGTGATTCTCCCATTTCAGCCTCCCAATTACTAGAATTACAGGTGTGCGCCACTGTGCCCAGCTGGTATTCTGCCTTTAGAAGAAAAACCTTGATTCATCTTCTAGGCCTTAACACTAATGCTTCTTCTTCATAGACCACCAGGTGCTTCCTGGGTGATATTTTGGGCCTATACAAGGCCTTCATATGATAGAGCTTTCGTGCGTTTTGTGAGCTATTCTCATAGTTCACGTGATCTCCCTTTTTTAGAAGCACAGTGGAGTGGGTGACAATAATTATGGTTACAAGTAATTATTTACAAATGACTGTGAGCTCTTGGTGTGTGTACAAAATGAAAGCCCCACAAGTTGAATGGATACTTTAATAAAATGGATTCGGAGGGGCGGGGCCAGTATTTGTCTTGCTGGTCATTGTATCTCCAGTGCCTAGTATGGTGCTTGGCACATAAAGAGTACTCATAAACATTTGTTTAGTAAACGAATGTTCAAATGATTGAAGCCCTCCAGTTTAGCTTCAGAAGGTGTGTTGTGGAGTTGACCAGAAGGCTGAACACCAGCAACTACGCTGACTTCCCAGTTCTTCCAAGGAATGCAATCTCTCCAGAGTCATTATTGTTGACTCGGTGACTTTGATTTCTTTCCTGTAAGATACGTAGCAGGAGTTGTTACCCTTATTTGATGACAGATTGAAAAATAAAGTCACTAGAAGATTTGGTGC
Source organism: Glis glis (assembly GCA_004027185.1). Classification (NCBI taxonomy): domain Eukaryota; kingdom Metazoa; phylum Chordata; class Mammalia; order Rodentia; family Gliridae; genus Glis; species Glis glis. The sequence continues at coordinate 2,343 of PVJS01053850.1, forward strand.
TGAGGTCGTACAGAGTTGGAGGTATAAATCAAATTGAAGTCGTCATTTCTATTGCTTTGTGCACTCGCCCATGATACGTCTTCTGGAGAAATAAAATCATGTACTGAACTACGTTAGTTAGAAAATTTGGTTTGTGAAATCAAAAGTAATTATATATGTCAATGGAGTCTGAAAAGAGGACTGAAAATATTTCCTCCAGCATGGTGTGACATTGAGAAAACAGCTTCAGTATGAGGAACAGGAATGGAAACGTTTACTTCTTAAGCCTCTAAATCTCAGTCTGAGGTGGTCCCAACACCCAAGTCACAAACTTCTCCAAGATATTTAAGATGTAAATAGAAACAGATGTTTAACTGTGCCGATAACTACTACTAGACTTTGAAATATTTACATAAAAGGTATGTGACACATCAAACATCTGTTGAGAACAAGAGACCGAAGGCTGAAAATTGTAGATTTTATTACATGTGATCTATGTTGGCGAATATGTGGTTTAGTAGTTTGAGAAGATGACGCATGGTTTGCTATCCATCCTGTGCATCAGACTCACCTACTTTGTGCTGCTGCTTGTGGCTGGATTTTAAGCCTGCCTTCATGCACAACAGCCCGTTCCCAGGATCCACACTGTCTTCCTATCATTCTGCCACTACGTTTCTACAAATGAAAACTGATTTTATTATAGAGCAAGTAAAATGCAATTAGAAGTACAAATCTGTTGTCAAAAGGGGGAAAAAAGTCAGAGAATATATTCCAACATACAATGTGAAGTTTTTTTTCTTTTTTGGGGGGGGACTTCTTTTTCTTTTGGCAGTGCCAGGGATTGAACCCAGGGGCATTCTACCTCCGAGCTCCACCCCCAGCCCTATTTTTTATTCTTTATTTTGAAACAGGGTCTCACTAAGTTGCAGAGGGCCTAAGTAGCTGAGGCTGGCCGTGAACCCGAATCCTCCTGTTTCAACCTCCCAAGTACTAGGATTACAAACCTGTGCCACCACACCCTGCTGGAAACCTTCTTTTTTAAGCAATTTCAAGTCTACCTCCCCTTTTTGTGGTACTGGGGGTTGAACACGGGTATTCTACCTCTGAGCTACAATCCCAGCCCTATTTTATTTTTTATTTTGAAACAGTCTCACTAGGTTGTGGAGTCTCACTACATTGCTAAGTCTGTCCTTCTACTTGCCATCCTCCTGTCTTAGCCTCCCAGGTACTGGGATTACAGTCATGTGTCACCACAACCAGCTATTTGTCCTTTTTGATTACTTTCCAAACGTTTCTAGTATGAATTTTTTTGTTGAGGTAAAAAAAAACCCAACAAATAAATAATAGCCCCCCCAAACAAACTGTGGGCCATGTATCCCATTAATTCCTGCTGTTGCCTTTGAAACCAAACCAAAACACAAGGATAACAAGGCAGAACCTAACACTGCTAATAGCAACAAAAGTTAACCCAAGCAAACAAATTTTAAAAAGCCTGTGGGATTTCACTTGTTCTGTGGAGAGGACAGTGTGCAAAAGCTTTTTAAATGTATTCAATGTAAATTACTTAGGACAAAAAAATGTGTATCTGCCCATATCTGAGTGCCTAGTAATGTTATTAGAATTAATACTACGGGAAATCAAGATGTATTTTGTCTAGAACATCAACAGGGCTGACTACTTGGATTCAGGTTTATAGTTTAAGAATCACTTTAGCTGCGCCTGATTGCGCACGCCTATAATCCCAGTACTTGGGAGGCTGAGACAGGAGGATCACAGGTTCACAGCCAGCCTCAGCAAGTAGTGAGACTCTCATCAACCTAGCAAGACCCTGTTTCAAAATAAAAATAAAATAGGACTGGGGGTGTAGCTCAGAGGTAGAATGCCCCTGGGTTCAATCCCCAGTGCCCCCCCCCACACACAAAATCACTTTGAAAGTTATCAAGAACTGAGCTGGACATGGTGGCGCTTGTGTGTAGTAGTCCCAGTACTTGGGAGGCTGAGGCAGGAGGATTGCAGGTTTGAGGACAACCTGGGCAATTTAGTGAGACCCTGTCTCAAAATAAATAATTAAAAAGGGGGGGTCTAGAGTTTATAGCTCAGTGGTAGAATGCCCCTGGGTTCAATCCCCAGTGCCACCCGCTCACACACACAAAAGTTACTGAGAACTGCTTTAGTGACTGTGGTCACTAACTTCAGTAAATAATTGTAGGAGGTACTAGCTCCATTTCTTTCTCATCAGTAGAGTGGTTGGACTGACCCAGTGGTTCTCAAACTTAGTGTATATCAGAATCACTGAGGGCTTGTTAGAATACCCACTGCTGGGCCCTGCCCAAAGTTTCTGACTCAGTAGGTCTGGGGTGACCCAATAATGTGTGTTATTTCCAGGTAATGCTGAGGTTGCTGCTCAGAGGGGTTTAGTTTAAGAATCATTAGATTAGACAATCTAATCTCTTCCAACAGTCTGTGATTCCTTTTTCCTTTTTTCAAGTTGTAGCATATACTGTCCCTTAATTTCTACAATGTTATGTCATTTAAAATTTGCTGAAGCCAGATGTGGTGGCACATGCCTATAATCCCAGTACTTGGGAAATTGAGACAGGATTGCAGGTTTGAGGCCACCCATAGCAGTTTAGCAATGCCCTTAGCAACTTGGTGACAACCTGTTTCACAAATAAAAAATAAGATAGGACTGGGAGTGTAGCTCAGAGGTAAAATCCCTGGGTTCAATCCCAGTAAAAAACACACACACACATACACACACACACACACACACACACACACACACACACTGCTGAGTGGCAAACTGAGTTTTAAAAGTTTTTGTTTGTTTTAATTTGGTGCTAGGGATTGAGCCTAGGGCCTTGCATATGCTAAACATGCACTCTGCCACTGGGCTATATACCCTTAGCCCCAAGGTAAAAGTTTAAAATGGATTATATTAGCTGGGCGTGGTGGTGCAGGCTTGTAATCCCAATATATAGGAGGCTGAGACAGGAGGATCACAGGTTCACGGCCAGCCTCAGCAATTTATGTGGCCTTCCACAACCCAGTAAGACCCTGTTTCAAAATAAAGAATAAAATAGGGCTGGGGGTGTAGCTCAGGTAGAACGCCCCTGGGTTCAATCCCCAGTACCAAAAAAATAAATAAATAAATAAATAAATAAAATGGACTATATTAATTTTCTTTCAAAAGTTTCAAAACTTCCATGTATTTTCTAAAAATCTTGGGTCTTTTAAAACTGTGGGCATTCACACTTAACTAGAGAAGTCCTCAGTTACAGTATGTTAAAATATTTCAGCCAGGAGTGGTGGCACATGCTTGTAATCCCAGTACTTGGGAGGCTGAGACAGGAGGATTGCAGGTTCAAGGACAATTTCAGCAACTAGTGAGACTCTCATCAACCTAGTGAGACCCTGTTCGATCCACAGTACCACAAAAAGAAAAAAAAAAGAAGAAAGAAAGAAATAAAACTGAGTGGGTGAGTAGTAGGGAATGGGAGGATAAGGATGAAATGTTTTAAGTTTTTAAGTGTTCTAAAACTTTTTAAAGACATATTAAGCAAGTCAAGACTAGTTACTAGCACAGGCTTCTTTGTTACATTCATGACTTTTCCTTTTTCCTTTCCAGTAAATGTCACCAGATACTATTATTTGACTTATATCGAACGCTTTCCAAAGTTATGCCCAGAATTCATGCAGTGCTTATATTTTTAGACGTTTTTAATAATCATTAGCTTGTTTAAGTCGAGTTTCTGGAAGGTGCCCATGATGCTTGTTCCTGAGTGTGTTTTATGGATTAGGAAACAAATCGTTCACGAAGCACAGGCCACAGAGCTGGGCGGAGGCCACGGGGCTCGCTGCTTTTCAATTCTACAAATTTTAGTTTTGTCTTGAAATTCTATCTTTTCAAACTGCTTTTATGAAAGGACTGAGCGTTAAAATCTCGGAGTTGATTTACTTGGCATGTAATTGATTTTAGACTGTGTTTCACGGAGACGGCCCGAGGTTTTGATCTGTTTATTACTTTGAAAAGAACGACATGTGATTAGCTACTGAGATCTGCATTGTTTTTTCTTTTTTTTGTGGTAGGGATTGAAATGCAGTCATTCCTTGACTCAAGTATCTGTGACATACTCTTTGCAAATAAATCTGTGAAATTGTGTTGAGTTCTCTTGACAGTTTGGGGCTGGGACAGGGTTGGCAGTCTGAGTGAGTGCTGGGACCACCAAGCCAGTTGTCAGGGAGTTGCTGTGTGACCCCCTCCCCCAGTCCTTCCAGGAGTTTGTCCCTCTGCCCTCTTCCTTAGGACCTGGGTTCAATCCCCAGTGCTGGGCAGAGGGGGAGGGGGAGTTAAAAAGCCTCCTCTGCTTTAGAGAGTTAACAAGTAAAGACACTTAGTATTTTTCCTTACATTTAATAAAACCCAGTATTTTTTCCTTGCATTTAATAAAACCCGCACTTATGTGGGAACATCTGTCTCTGTCCCCTCACCTCTCTTTCAGTTCCTCTCTTCCAACTTGTGAAGTTTCTGTTTCTCAGCCAGGCACTAGCCTCTCCTGTCGCCGAAGCCCCCTCGCGGGTTTCCTTTATGGTCCTGCCTCCACACTTTCCTCTTCCTGTTCCCGTCACAAGTTCTCGTTTTGTGCTGTGGCTTCTCTTACTTAGTCTTGTGAAAAGAATATTGAGGTAGAATCGGGTTGGTCACTGTGACAGTGCTTTTTTCCTGTTGTGTGCGGGGTCGTGTACCTATCCGTGGTACTGGGGGTAGGATCTATCTGGGTACTGTGCTCTGTGCTGCAGTCTTTTATGGTGGGACCCTGGGAGAGCAGGTCTCTCTGTGTCCTCTGTAAGATGACACTGGGATGGAGAAGAGTCTTCCTGGCCCTTGGTTGCTGGATGGAGTTTACTGACAACCCTCCCTCAAGTGCTTCAGCGTGTTGGAAGATGCCTGGTACTAGAGACAGGTCTTGCTGTAGGGCTGATGCTTTTAATGCCCAGGTGAGAATACCCAGGATTTAAGTTAGACTGTCACCACTGTGGCTGGCCGTTAGGGTGGGTCACAGGGACACCCTTGTGCCATCTACTTTGGAGGTGGGGGCAGCAGTTAAACTTGAACCCTCCACTCTGGAAAGGCTGCTGGGCTTGGAACATTCTGGTGCTTTTCATCTCCTAGCAGGAGATGGCAGACTTCTAAAGGCATCCTTTTAGTGATGGTATTTCAACCACCAGCAGAGGTTCTGGGAACCTGCCTAGCACTTCTGTTATTTCTTGTACAACTCATTTTAAAAAAAAAAATGCTCCTTCAGATCTTTTCTCTTGCACAGTTGTATGTGGCCTGTGACCTTGAGTGCTGGTGGCCTGTTCCCAGGGGAGTTGTTGTTAGTATGCACTGAATATTTTTGTTCAGTTCACTGCTACGCCAAGTTCCTTCTCTGTCCATTGTCAAGGCCACCGGCAGTTGTTTTTGCTTTCTGGTTTTAAATTGATGTATATCATGCATTCATCGTACATATTGTCCACTTTTTAAAAACCTGTGGGTTTTTTTCTTTGTTTCCAGAGAGTTTAGTTATTGCTGCGCTAAGATCACTTGATAATTAACCACCTTTGTCCTTAGTGTCACTCTATTCCTGCTTTGTTAACTTTTCAGAACTTTTTAATACTTACTTTATACAGTCTCTATCACAGAAGAATCGTGGTGGCTCTTCAATTTTTAGCATTTTTTTTGTCTGAAAATGCAGGTATTTGATAGCAACAAGTGATACATGTGAATATATGAAATGTTTTAAGTTTATATATATGCCATTCATAACTTTCCTTTAGATTTTCTTTGAAATTTGTATTTCACGCCTTTTCGTTTGAGAAAACATTTACTGTGCTAATGTGTTTATATGCTTCTCCTATTTTCATGGGAAAATACTCCAGGCCCCTTTGTCCCCCTTTTAAAGAATTCTAAGTTGAAATTCCTTCTACTAATTCTTCTTGACAAGGAACAGAGGGGTTTGCTATCTTATTCTCATTATTTGGGGGGTACTAGGAATTGAACTCAGGGGTATTCTACCCCCAAGCTGCACCCCTATCCTTTTTTTTTTTTTTGGTACAGGGGATTGAACCCAGGGGCATTCTACCTCTGACCTATACCCCTGGCCCTAATTATTTTTTTATTTGGAAACAGAGTCTTACTAAGTTGCTGAGAGTCTCTCTAAGTTGCCTAAGCTTGCCTCAAACCTGTGATTCTCCTGTCTCAGCCTCCCAAGCACTGGAATTACAGGTGTGCACCACTGTGCCCAGCTTCCAGTCCTTTTTAAAATTTTTTATTGTGAAACAGGGTCTTGCTAAGTTTCTGAGGCTGGCCTTGAACTTGGAATCCTCCTGTCTCAGCCTCCCAAATACTGGGATGACAGGTATGCGCCACCATGCCCAGCTAGTACCATATCTTTACTACCTAACAAACAAGCAGTTTACAACAGGACTACTTAATGGGGTTAATGAGTAAATCACTACTTTATTTAATTGTTCTGTATCATCTGTGGAATATTTTCAACATGAGTGTTTTTCAAAAATAAAAGCTCAGAGCTGTGGTAGAACATGCACTTAGTAGCATGTGTGAGGCCCTGGGTTCTATCGCCAGTACCACAATAAACAAACAAGCAAATCAAAGAACCTTTGGGATTTCAGACAGTAGAATTGTTCTAAAATGTTTAAAGTTATCATCCTCGTAATAACTGCGGGGTGTTTGCTCTTGTGTGTGGGACATGGTGGTGGCATGATAGCTTGGGCTCCTTCTGTATCCAAGTGGTTCCAGCCTCTTAACCCAGAAAGCAGCCCTACATTCCTGAGGAAAACCACAGCGGCATCCTGAGTCGACTGGAAGCCCGCGCTCTGCTGCATGTTGTTGTCGTTGGAGGGTAATGCTTGTTTTCGAGCAAGGACTTGGAGTCGTAGAAGTATACACATCACTTGCTGAACGTAGTTTCAAATCACCATGCTCTTTTGAAGTAAGAGCTCTAGGCTCTGGCAAGATGACTCAAGAGGAACGTGTGGACATTGCAGGTAAACCACCGAGTGTATTTTGGATTGTGGACTCTGGGTTCCTTTTGTGTTTTAGAATCCTCCCGATCTTCCACATGAGGTCTAAAAGCAAGCACAAGTAAACATGTTCCTTTGGAGAAAATTTTCTGTCCAAACTAAACAAAAGAAAACAAATAAAAAACCTTAAAAGTGTCTGGAATCTATCTGAAAGTTTTGTGGGAGCCTGTTACGCCCTGGCATCCTGGCAAGCCAGCTTTTGGCCATTCTTCTCCTTGTTTATTCCCTTTTTCTTTCTTTTGTGGTACTGGGAATCGAACCCAGGACCTCACACATGCTAGACATCACTTTACCACTGAGCTATATCCCCAGCTCTATTCTGTTTTCTTTTTGCATTCATCCCTCAATTTCCTAACTTTTTTTTTCCTTTGTGGGTTATTTTCTATTTCCCTTTTTTCCCTCTTTTCCTATTTGCCTTTTCCTATTCCTGGTATTGATAGCCTAGTAACATCCTGTATTTCCCACATTGTTTTTTAGACTGACTAATGGTAGTCCAAAGTTAAGGACAACTTCTACTCTTATGTTTAAGGTTATTGTAGTTTGTAAAATTCCCTGCTGGTACAAAGTATTTCCGAAAAGTTTAATGTTTATGTTTGCTTGTTTTTTGTGGTGTTGGGGATCAAGCCCAGGGCCTCACACATGCTAGGCAAGGGCTCTGCCATTGAGCTACATCTCCAGCCCCTTTATTTTGTTTTACTTTGTGTGTGTGTGTGTGTGTGTGTGTGTGTGTGTGTGTGTGTGTTTTACTGGGAGTGGATCCCCAGGGGCATTTTACTTCTGAGCTGCCACCCCAGGTATGTTTTATTTTTTATTTTGAAACAGGATTTTGCTAAGTTACTGAGGGCCTCGCTAAGTTGCTGAGGCTAGTTTTGAACCTGTGATTCTCCTGTCTCAGCCTCCCAAGTACTGAGATTACAGGTGTACACCACCATGCCCTTAATACTATCCCCAGCCCTTAATATGTTTACTAGCATATTTCCATGTTGAAAGGAAAATACATAGGAAATGTGTAACTTCCCACGCTCGTTTGGATATCTCAGTAGGCATTCAAATAGGTTTCACATGGAAGTTTGAAGGACAGTCTGCCAAAATTTAAGTAATAGTAATCATGTAGGTAATATATTTCAGGATTCTATGTTTGAAAATTTTGGTAAACAGAAATGTTTTGGGGGGTTAAAGTAATGTTTTTTTGAAATTGCTTAAGTGGCAACAGTTTGGTTTAAAAATGGGACAAATTTGTGTTAAATTCAAACTATTACTTATGCCACTGGCAAGGGTCAGAGTATAGTCTAGCTGTAACAGCCTTCCGAGCTAATTGAATTCAGTCTTATTTTATAGAGGAGACAGTTGACCACAGTTAGGCATTACACATCTTTACCCATTGTGCTTTTGGGGGGCAGAAAGTCAGAGTTATGGGCAGAACTGTATGAGAAGGGTCTGTGAGTTCTAAAGTAGTTTTGATTTAGACCTTTATTATTTCTGAGATGTTGGAGTAGATGTTTAAACTCTTTGAATTGTTGGAAGGTTATATTTGATGGTCCCTCCTGGGTCTGTGACATTCTCAGGTGAAAAAATAGATTTAGCTTCTTCTTACTGTGCATATGTGTAATTGAAATTTGTGTTTTATCTTAAGTAGACATCATGCCTATTTTTTCTCTTCCAATGTGTTCTGCTGTCAGAAGCAGGCTGTCTGAATCAACATGCTGGTTGTGTGCCTAGCATCATCTTTGTTATCTGAAACGAGCTCATATCCAGAGGCAGACTTTCTAGTTTCAAACCTGTGGAAGGGGGCCATGCAGGAATACTCTATAGACAGGTCATTCAGAGATGCTCTTTTCAAACTTTTATACTTTCTTACAGTCTTAGAGAGTAATGTTATCATAAAAGCAAAATTTAAGAGAATTTTGCTGCTTTGGCTTTGAGAGTTGCTTTGTTTGAGCTTGTGGAACAGGTTTTTTTCCATTCTCAGGAGAATCTGGCAGTTTGTGGCAGAGAGAGAAAGCAGGTGCTGCAATCTAAAAGGATAGGAAGGATGAGCGGCGCTAAAAGTATTGGAGGAAAAGCTGAGGACGCTGGAGGTGTTTTCTGAGAAGGCTGTCACAGTGAGCTTCAAGCCTGTTCCTCATTGTTATTGTGCCATTCTTTAACTGTTTAAAATAACCCATTCTTTCAGTAAACACTTCTTGAACACCTATTATGTGCATAGCACCGAGCCAGGTGCTGTGGGAGTTACAAAAGAATTATTCACCTAGGGTTTTTTCCACTAGGCATTTAATCTCTAGCGGGATTCCCAGTGCACAGGCCATGAAATGAGAGGCGTGGAAAATGTCTGAGAGCCCCAGAGGGTGTTGCAGGCAAGCCGACCCAAGGGAGAGGACTGAAGCAGTAGGGAAGACCCAAGGAGCCATGACACTTGAATAGATAGAAGGCCCAGTAGCTAAGAATAACTGAAGAATGGCTAGGGTAGGTTGGAGACTCGGGAGTTGGGAAATGAACATTATGTGCTTTAGGGTGTCAAATGAGGAGACCTCCTTGGAAATTGGAGTATTTATTTGTTTTTTTTGTTTTGTTTTGTTTTTTTGCTTTGCGGTACCGGGGATTCAACCCAGGGGCGTTCTACCTCCGCGCTACACCCCCGGTCCTATTTTTTTATACTTTATTTTGAAACCGGGTCTCACGAAGTTGCAGAGGGCCTCACTAGGTAGAGAGAGAGAGAGAGAGAGAGAGAGAGAGAGAGAGAGAGAGCTGAGGCTGGCCGTGAACCCTGATCCTCCGGTTTCCGCCTCCCAAAGTACTGGGATTACAAGCGTGCACCACCGCGCCCGGCTTGGGAGTATTTATTTGGAAAAATTCAAATCTTTAGAGAAATAGTACTGTGGACACCTGTTACCCTTCATCTCTGTTCAACAGTCGTTGCCATTTCGTCGTATTCACCCACATGCTGTTGGTTTTCCATCCACATGTGCAGTGTGTGTGTATCATGTTGTCCAAGTACTTGAATGTAAGTTGCAGCCAACATGACATTTCATCTCTAAATACTGGCCAAAGAGGACTTTCCCCTCTAACTGCAGTGAAGTTATTGCCCTAAGAAACTTAGCTTTGCTACTATAACATGACCTTATATGTAGAAAATGTTTAAATTTGGGGATGGAATTTTTTTTTTATCAAGCAGGCTCATCTGGTACAACATATATTGAATGAATTGGTGGGACCAGAGATTTGAGCCACAGCAAATAGTTTATACATATTTAAAGAGTCATATTGCCAAGCCCGGTGGCACACGCCTGTAAATCCCAATACTTGGGAGGCTGAGACAGGAGGATCGCAGGTTTGAGACCAGTCTCAGCAACTTAGTGAGACTCTTAGCAACCTAGCAAGACCTTGTTTCAAAATAAAAAGGGCTGGAGATACAGCTCAGAGGTAGAATGCCCCTGGGTGCAATCTCCAGTATATATATATCTTTTTTTTTTTTTTTTGCGGTACTGGGGATTGAGCGCAGGGGCGTTCTACCTCCGCGCTACGCCCCCGGCCCTATTTTTTATACTTTATTTTGAAACCGGGTCTCACGAAGTTGCGGAGGGCCTCACTAGGTAGAGAGAGAGAGAGAGATGGAGAGAGAGAGAGAGAAAGAGAGAGAGAGAGAGAGAGCGCGCGCTCACGCGTGCGCATGCACAAGCTGAGGCTGGCCGCGAACCCGGATCCTCCAGTCTCTGCCTCCCAAAGTACTGGGATTAAAAGCGTGCGCCACC
>PVJS01053851.1:0-13156 GCA_004027185.1 Glis glis
GAGGAGGAGGAGTCACCAACAGTAGTATGGGGGGGGGGATAAAGCCAACCTGAGTTGTCTTTCTTCCAGAGAGCTCAAAACCTTGCTCTTCTCTGCAACCCTACAGAGTTGGAAAGCATGTCAATTTTGTTGTTTATCTTATCCCACTCTCTTTTTCTCTGCTCCATTCATTTTACAGATAGAAACCCTGAATCACTGACAAACCTAACCCTCAGAAGTTACTGTCGGGGATAAAACTAGGATTAAAAACTAGTCTCATAATTCCAAACCTTCATTCCCTCTTAATCCATATTAGACACCAGAGGCATTGGACAGGAAGGAGTTCTCTCTTACAAAAGCATCTTCTTTCACAGTATGTTCTTTTATAGTTAATTTTTCTACTTAAAAGGAAATCTATAGGTGGGAGTAACTCAGTTCTCCCCACCTCACACGGAGGCAATCCTCACGTCCACTCTATCCAGCTGCTTACTGAGCATGGAAACCTGGATGTTCCAAAACCATCTCCAGCCGGGCGTGGTGGCGCACGCTTGTAATCCCAGTACTTGGGAGGTGGAGACCGGAGGATCCAGGTTCGCGGCCAGCCTCAGCTACTTAGTGAGGCCCTCCGCAACTTTGTGAGATCCGGTTTCAAAATAAAGTATGAAAAATAGGGCCAAGGGTATAGCTCAGAGATAAAACGCCCCTGGGTTCAATCCCCGGTACCACAAAATAAATAAATAAATAAATAAATAAACAAACAAATAAAAATAAAACCATCTCCACCTCATTATTGTTAAGATAGAAAATCATCATTCCCACCCCGGACCTTTTCCTCTTTCTGCATTTCCTGGTTCAGTGCTGCTTCCCCCACTCATCGACCTTTTTCTTCTACCCTGACCCCCATAGTCCCATTATCAGAAGACTCTATGCATTTAACTTCTCAAACATCCCTCAGATCATCCCCAGTCACCCCTTAATCATCCCCATTTCTTTTGCATTAGCTGAAATCTGGAGTCTTGCAGTAGCGTCTGGCTATTCTCTCATGCTGTTGTTCAATGCCTTCTTTCCCTCCATCATCCCCACTGCAACCCTAAATATAGATCCTTGACTCTTCCAATGACCACTCCCCCACATTTGCATGAAAAATTAAGTCTTAGCCCCATACCCTCAGTCTCTTCATGTTGTGGCCTTTGCCTACCTCTTAGATGTTGTCTAGAATTGTCCATCCTGTCCCCTGCGTTCCAGCCATACCCAGGCACTTGCTGGTCCCTAGCACGTGACCTAGCCCTTCATCACCTCTGACCTTATCGCCACCACTCTGGTTTTCTCTAAGGCACCAGGTTGCACCTCTGCTCATGGTCTCTGTGCTGACTGTTCCTTCTATCTGGGACTTTTTTCGCCCAGGTATTCGCATGGCTAATTCTCTTTCTTTATTTCAAGACTGCCCAAATGCCACCTTCTCGATGAAGTTTGCACTGGTCACTCTAATTAAATTTCCACACTGGTGCCATCCCTGTCACTCCCGATCCTCCTGACTTCTTTATTTCATTTTTTTCAAGTCGCCTTTGAACAGGTTGTATATTTTATCTATTAACTACTGCTTATGGTCTGTGCCCCACCGCCCCACCCTCGCCCCCACCTTGAGAGTGTGAGCCAGGAGGACAGGGATTTTTTGTCTCATTTAAGATCATTGATATATCCCAAGACCTACAATGGTGCCTGACAAATAGGAGGTGCCCGATACATTTTTTGTTAAATACATTGAACACATAAGTGTGCGTCATTTTACATCTTTCTTTACGTTTGTTCTTCCTCATGTCTGAAATAACCTGATGCCTCCTATTTACTCTCATCTGCAATCTCCTTGACACTTTTCTACTTAAACACTTCTTGTTTACCGATTGGTCTCTATTTGCTAGGTCCTAGGTTATCTGTGCCTCTTGGGTAACATAGACCAAAACTAAAAGGCACTTCATATTTATTGAACTCAACGGGCCTGAATAATGTTGTATTCTAGTAAAAAATAGGCAAAAAAAAAGTCCCGCCTAATTGGTCTTTCTTCCAGAGAGTTCAAAGGATAGCTATGTATCAACCTAAACACATGGACCGGGTACAAACTCTGACCACAGTTAACACAGAAGAGCAAATTTCAGAACCATAGGTTACCTTTGTTCCATAAATCCTTTCGCTTAAAATGGAAGGTGCTATTATTCAATTTGGATAACTGGTTGAATCAGAGGATAATTTTTTAAAACTCTGTTTTGCCAGGATTTCAGAAGATACAATTTAGTGTTGAAATAACTGGTCTCAGACCAGATGGTTAGTGCATCCTGATTTTTAGATGTGGGGATGCGTTCCGACTAAAAATAAATTAGGGGAAGGGGAGGATGGAATCACTATTACTTGGTTACTTACTCATGTGCAGGACACTGTGACAGTAATTTTACATTTTATTCTCCCAACAGACTCATGAGGTATATTATTATCTACATTTTATAAATAAGTAAGCTGAGGTTCTTTGAATTAAATAACTTTTCCAAAGCCACACAGCAAGTAAGTGATATGACTGGAATTTGATCCAAATTCATTATTACTTATGCCGTGTGTGTGTGTGTGTGTGTGTGTGTGTGTTGCTGGGAATGGAACCCAGGGCCTGTGCACACTAAGGGAGCACTCTGGCACTGGGTTACACTCTCAGCACAATCCAGATCCTTTAGGGCCGCAAATCCCAAGCTCTGCACCCAAGACTATGTTGTCTCCCCTTCTGACATGCGCGGTTGTTTTGGTCTCAGACTCATCTTCCTATACATTATTCATTCACGCATCTATTTTATGATCTTTGCATCTTTGGTATTTGCTTCTTTTATGACCCAAGCACAGTCGGAATGTTTTCTGCAGCTCACTCATTCTGAGCTCAGACCCTATATAAGTAGGGAAACTAACAGAATTTAGTGCAGACGTGTGAATGCCACAAGTTGTCACAGATGCCAATCAAGTCTACGGGCTGGCTTTGACCTTTGACCTTGACCTTTGACGTGGTGTCTCTTTCAAAGACCTACCTGAAAAGTCCCACCCCCACTTTTCTGTGTGGACTGATTGGCTGGCACTGGGCATTATTTAGGAAAGGCAGTTCAGTAATCCTGGATCTGAATTAATGCTTTTCTGCTCTATGACTTCTAATTTTCTTAAGTAAAATCGTGACAAAGAAAAAACAAAAACCAAACAAACGAGCAGACAGGCATCCAGGGAAGGTGGGAGGGTAAAGCAATATGTAAACCACTGTGAACAGCCAGAGCTCTTGCTGCTCCTTCCCGAGGGACCGAACAAAGAACAATCAATCTAGTTAAAAGCAAAAAGAGAACATCTTCTATTGTCGTTTATGGAGGATTGGTATGAAACAACAAACTTGTCAAAGAACTCAGAAGTCTATTCCACAGAAAAACCATGCTCCATGCTGTTAACAGAATCACTGTCGACCTATGAGAGGAAGGGCGGGGGAGTAAAGGGCTGTCATGGAACCAGAGACCATATTCAGAGAACAACAACTCTATCCACTGACTTAATTTCTGCCAGGAAAAAACAAAAGTAAAGACATTTATTCATTCAAAACCTTGACCCAGTAGAAACATAAAGATGGCAATCATGTAGTCCCCAAGGTCAAAAGCGAAAAATGTATGCTCTGGTGAAGGTCTAGAATCTTCCCAGAAGCCTCATCTCTGGGGCCTGTTGGACACTCCAAAGACAAGGGTGAGCACAGCACGGTCTATAGAGAGAACACTCAGTCTGTTGAGCTACTGGATATTGCGCACGGTCTCTAGTTTGACACCCCGCCATTCATCTCTGTCACCAGTGAACTTTGGAATAAAATGTTCATTCAATTTTATGGCTGGAAGAGTCCTTAGAGATTTATCTAATCCACCCCCTCATTTTAGTGATGAAGCTTCACAGACACAGATAGATAGAGGGAATTCAATTTTTCAGCTTTTTTAAGGACATGAAGTGCAAGTACAGAACACATATTCTAGATTGTTCAGGGAAGCGCTGAATCTGCATAGCCTGCCTGGCTGTGCCCAAGAGTATACCTGAATTTGTCAGAACACGTGTTCCCATATGGGATTTGGAAAAACATGATCACCTTATGGCTTAAAAAATAACATTCAGAAAAATAAAATGCTCAGAGAATCTGGTTTGGCTTTTGCATCCGTGCTAAGGTATACAAGCCGGTGAAGGAAAAGAGAATGGAAACATGTTCTACTCCTTTTCTTTTCTCAATTCTTTCAGCTTTCATGGAAATATGTATTCTGAAGGAAAAACTGTGAGCATCCAGCAGTCCCACTTGAGCTATTATTGATAAAGGTAACAAGAGGAAGAAATGCAGATAGTGAAGAGGGAAACGAGGTGCAGGTACAGGGGAAAAAGTAAATTAAAATTTAGCAGGTTAGCAGGGCGTGGTGGTGCAGTCCTGTAATCCCTGTACTTGGGAGGCTGAGACAGGAGGATAGCAGGTTGGAAGCCAGCCTCAGCAACTTAGTGAGGCCCTCAGCAACTTAGTAAGACCCTGTTTCAAAATTAAAAATAAAAATAGGGCTGGATGTGTAGCTCAGAGGTAGAACGCCCCTGATTTCAATCCCCAGTACCAAAAACAGAAAAAAAAAATGATCAGGTTACAGAATTTTCTTGAATATTACAGTTTAACAATGCTCTTTGGAGGCTGGGTGTGTAGCTCAGTGGTAGAGCGTTTGCCTAGCATGTGAAAAGTCCTAGGTTCAGTCCCCAGTACTGCCAAAAAGGAAAAAAAAAAAAAACGCTCTTTGGAAAGCTGATCTAATGTATTAGATGTGGTACAATAGCTAAACTGGTGAAAGTTGGGGGTCGGGGGCTGAGCAAGAGATGCTGGAAGAAGACTGGGAAGGAGACGGGGACCCAAGAAGCCTCAGAGGCTGTGAGCAGATCTTCGACCCAGCATCCAGGAATGTGTGGAGTGAGCTGCAGACCAATCCCTTTCCTCCTAGAGTCTACCCCAGCACAGGGAGAGCTCCTCCCAGCCTTCCCTCCAGTCAGACCCCAGTGGAGTCAATGAAGCAGGTGAGAAAGGTGCTAAGAAGACCTCAGGAGCCCTCTTTGTGTAACGGAAATAAAAATCCACAATAAACGCAGGAAACTTCACTTTAAAGAGAGCAGAAGAAAATAGTGATCCTTTGTATTAGGCATGGTTCCTTGTTTACACTAAAAATAGAAACATGCAAGCTAAATCGTCCACGTGTTCCTTTCTCCTTCCTTATTCTCCCTTTCCTTCACGCAGCTGAACTACGCAAACATCCGGAACCCAAAAGGACATTAAATATTAGTTTGATAGTCTTAAAATCAAGGAACAACTCAGAAATGTTTACAAAGGGTGGCTGAGAAAGACTTAATTCTAAAAGCATTATGAGTTTAGTATTCCTCACTTAAGAAAAATAACCAGAACCTCTAAACACTTGCTAAGCTAAATAATAAAACATTACTTCATCCTAAAATTTAAGCACTGATTTAGGGACATTTTCTCAAATGATTGACACTTTAAAAAAAAACACAGAAATACCATAACAGATCAAAGTTTAATACCAGTTAAGGAAAGATCTTTCTGTTTAAGCATTACCTTCTCTTTCTATGTGCACAATAAAAAGGGGTGTGTGTTATAAAGCCTGGAGAGACAATGAGCTTGTTCAGTCCTTAAACTCTGTGCCCTCGGAGTACCTTTCATTCACTGAGCTGTTAACCATATCATGGGTCTAGGTGCTTATTTTTTAAGTGAACGTTGCCTCCTCCACTTTACAGAAAGCCATAAGAACCGTACCACTGGAACGCCTGTAATGGTGACAGAAGGATCGAGAAGAGACTGAAGCTTGGGAGCTAACACATTTGACTTTGTACTTTCAGCTATTGCCCATGCGTCACTTGCCCCCCTCCCCACATTCTTCTTCTTAAGAGGACAGCAGAGCACCTAGCACTTAGGTCCCTATTTCTTCTGTATTCCCTTTTCCCATTAGAGGTTCAGTGTGATGGCAGGGAAAAAAAATTGACTTTTCTGGTTATGTGTGTGCGTATGATTATTATTTACTCTGGACTAAATTAGAGGTTTTTTTTAATGTACATGTGTCTCTTGTTTCTCCCCCAAATAGCTAGATTATTATCTACTTGACAAGCAACCACTTACACTTATCTTCAAAGTTCAACCATAGCAAAATGCCACCACAGAGCATCGATGAATCGATTGCTTTAAAAAATGAATGAATGAATGAATGAATGAATGAATTTTTTGTCTTTGGTTGAATCTGCTTGGAGACCCTATATAGCACCAAGCAGACCCCAGGAAATAGTATTCCATGTTGACAAATCAATCCACTTTTGTTTGATTTGGAAGCTGCTCTATTTAATATTCTGGGTATCTTCTCAAATTTAACAAGTACTTTACTCCTGTATATTTTGGACTGTAACCATTCACCGTGTATTACATCAGTCTTTTCTTCCTGATCCCTCCAGGACAGAACATTATTCCATCCTGTGAGCAACAGCTGCATGGATTGCAACCCTGCGGAAAAGAAGATTTTCATGGCCAGATGTGACCCTCTATCTGAGACTCAGCAGTGGGTGTTTGAACACATTAACATGACAGTTTTAGAAAAATTTAGCCACCACGCCAGCTCCTAGAAAGAAAGAAGGAAGGACAAAAAGAGTGATTTACCTGCAGATTCTGAACTAAGTTTTAGCCGGCATCTGGGTCCAAGGAGTCAGGAATAACATTTCCTAGATCCAGGAAGCCTGGTTTAAAGATTTGTAAATGCCCTGTCAAAGAAGGCTGTCCTGAGGAACTTCCTGCATCTGAAGGACTTGGCTGAGAACCTCACCAGCTGCTTCTGAGAACTCGAGATGAGCAGTTCCCTTGCTGGCCAAGGGTGGAGATTATCTAAGGACTTTTCAAAACAACTGCTGAGTTAATAAATCCTAGCATTTCTCAGGTCAAATCCTGCAGTAGTGAGTAGCTATGAATGGATCCTATTAATCGGGTGGGAGGGGGGTGGAAACAGAGTGCATGACTGCTCTGCCAACCTGACCATACCCCAGGTTTAGAACTAGCCACGCTTAAGGGGTGAGCTGTACTCTTTGGTGCCATTCTCTGACTAAGAACGGGTTAAGCAGGTTTAACCCTTAAAAGTGCTGCAGATGATTTTAGAGTGCTCATATCATCCTGTGTTCTTTTGTTTTCTCTTGAAACGAGGGTGCCATATTTAATATGACTTAAATTACATAATGAAATGGACTTCCAATGTTCCCATTCTTTCATTGACATCTGACATTTCCCTTTTAGAGAAGTTACTTGTTGTAACGTCATAAGTTCATGAGTTGGTTCATGCTCCTAAACCAACCGTAGTTCTAATTCAGTGCCCTTGTATGAATCTGCTTAAAATGAAAACAAAAAAAGCTATGCTACCGAGTTACTCCAAAGAAAGATTTCACAGAAGCAGCAAAACCATAAAAAGATTTAGGAGAGAGATTTCCCTAGGAAATCTATTTTTACTTTTCTATTACTTTTAGAATTTTTTAAATCTGATGTTTCTCCAGTCATAATTTTTATTAAGGAGGGAAATGGAGTGATGTCGGTGTAATTTGTTTAGGAGATTCTTAAGTCCAAATAAATCTACACTCCAAGTGACAAGTGCAAATGGTCTGGTTCACTTCAATTCTAATTAATCAGAGCTGGGAACTTAGAGGTGGTTTAATTTAATTTTGGGGGGTGGCATTTTTGTTTGTTTTATATTGTTGATATTAATAATGTTATTGTTTTATTTGGAAGCCCATAAAAGGAATTACCATCAATAAAGTGCTTCTGACACCATTATCTGTTAATGGGGCCATATTTCAGAGGTTAAGAAAGGAATAATTCAAAAACACTAAGTGGAGTATTTAATCCTTAAAAAATTGTTTACTTTTCAATAATGGGTTTGGGGAAGACTATATAAGTATTAAGATAGGTCTAGAGGAAAAATCATGTTCAGTATTTCTTTTTTTCTGGTACAAGAATGTTTTTGCTTTACTTTTGCTGTTTTTCTTTTAAATTGGTTTTCCTGTTAATAAAAATTTATGTATCTTCTTAGATGTAAACCACTGAATTTTAGAACTGGGAAGATGCATAAGATCGAATCCCTTTGGTTTTCTGAGATAAATAACAAAAGCCCAGAGAGGCCTAACTCCTGGCAGGACTGTCATGTCTTCTGACCTTTATTCCTGTGTTCGGTCTCCTTTGCTGTGTTATCTTACTCTGTTACCTAAGATGGTTCTGATTATTACTCCAATTTACCTTGAAATTTTCAGTCACCAGATAAGAATACTACACTTCCCTGGGGATATCCACAAAAGTAGCCTTCGTGTTCAGAAACCCTAATACATGAAACCTCTTCTTGTCCATGTTCATGATTTTGTTCTCTCCTCAAAACCTAATCAAAACGTCCAGTTAAACTGCCCTGCTAATAGTTGGGGAAGAGTTATTTCATTATCTTTACTGATTTTTCGAGCATTCGTCTGAAGAGCTAATTTTAAACCAACTGTCACCGAGATATTTGGTAGAGGTCAAGAGATCTTGAAGCATTTGAGCTGCATAGCAGAGAAAATCAATAGTGAGAAATTAACCTGGGTGTTGAACATTTCTAGAGAGTGAGTAGAGACTTATCTCAAGTGTTCAGGGAGCAATCTGGCTGTAGAATTAGAGGAGCCTATAAAAATTCACATTATGTCATTAAGCAGCTGACTGCTATTTACAATTGTACCAAAGAGACAGCCCTGGGCTCTGTACGCTGGAAAGCCCAGATGTGCAATGATCTCTTAGGATGCCTTCGTCATGGCTAACTGGACAGGCACCATCCTTTGAGAAAGTCTGAAAATTACGTCATTGCAGTGTGACACACAATGATCAATCAAGATTGATTTACTCTCTGAGTAGGAAAATGTAACATAAGAATTTTTAAAATTTTTAAATGAAGGGAAGCTCGAGACATTAAATCCAAAATTAGAACTTCAAACTGTCAAGCAATCACTAAATGTGTGTACATGGGGAACATACAAATAGAATAAAATGAAACCTGGAGAATCTACCCCTAAGCAGAAGGGCATAGTACAACCAAGAAGCACATTTAAGGAGGCATTTCTAGTACCATGGAAGGACAAGACTGCACTTGCTTGAGATACCACTAATCGGCAAAGGGAATTGAACCGTCCTCAGAAAGACTCTCTTTCCCAGAAATGGCATGCTTTGAAAGTTGGACAGTAAAGTACACACCTACCCTTCTGTCAGAATGGGAGGAAAGCTATCATAAAGTTAATCTGACCACAGAAACTGCTACTTCTCCATAATAAAAAAAAATAGCTTTGCCAGAAGATAGAAAATAATTAATTTTTTAAATCCTTCTTATGTATTTACAGAGAAAAAGCTATGCTGTAAAACAATTGTGAACTAATTGTGGGATTTATACTTTTTCCAGGGCTGGATTAATTACCATGGCAATAATAATGTACTGGCTTCTATGTCTACTGTTATTTAGTTAAGAATATTAATATGATCACATGACTGTTTTTAAATGTATTCATTATATCAGAAGCCTCAGTGGATAATGCAAGCTCCAGGATTATTTTGTGAATTGATAACACAGAACTTTATACAATAAATGAATAACACATAATGTAAATGGACGTACGGTCAATGAAAAAAAGTGTTAGGCCCATTCTTTTCACATTTCTTACAAAACATGAAACCCATGCCAATACTTGACACTATTTCCTGTAGTGGAAGATATATGTTTTAAACAGAGGTAACAGTCAAAATACAAGTAAGTAAATATCTATTTTATGCTTCTTGCTTTCACATAAAACACTTCTCTGTGAATCTTTTTTGTAACTATCTGCATAAAGAAACAGCAAAAAGCATCTTTTATTAGAAAGACCAGCACTATAAATTTTTGGCAGACCCATTGAAAGAGATAATGATGCTTTGAAAGCCAGCTGTCCAGCGGTCGCAGGAGGCCACGCCTGACACTGTGTGATATTCCTGGCCCAGGACTTCACCCACTCGAGGACTCAGAAGACAGTCAATGATGGCAAGGCTATACCAGATTTGCTTTTATCTTTATATTTTTTGTGTAATGCTGGGGATTGAACCCAGAGGCCTTCTACCTCTGAGCTACATCCAAATTTTGGAGGGCCTTGCTAAGTTGCTGAGACTGGCTTCGAATTTGCGATCCTCCTGTCTCAGCCTCCCAAATTCTGGGATTACAGGGGTGCACCACCACACCCGGCTCAGATCTGCTTTTGACTTCCTGTCTTTGAGTGTTACAGAATTTCCCAGGGGTAGGTGGTTTCCCTAGCCCTCCCCCAGGGAGGAATACTAAGTTATATTTTTTCAGCATTT
The DNA here is from genome assembly GCA_004027185.1 of Glis glis. Classification (NCBI taxonomy): domain Eukaryota; kingdom Metazoa; phylum Chordata; class Mammalia; order Rodentia; family Gliridae; genus Glis; species Glis glis. The sequence goes on from PVJS01053851.1 coordinate 10,418, forward strand.
AGAACTATCCTAATCATATGACAGTGTAAACATAAATTGATCCCTAGGAATCCACTTCATAAAATCTCCTCAGGTTTCTTACCCTGGCAAAAATATAAGGCTGCGATACATTTACATAAATAGGTACTGGAGGTATGCTGGAAATAAGGACGGCATTTTGTATAAATCATGAGAAGGAACACCTCAAAAGGAAAATATTTTTAAATGATTCCTTAAGATCCTGGGAGTACATAGGAATGGGGAGAGGTAGGTTGGATCTGTAGACGCGGGTGTGCGCGCAGTCCTCTCCACTCACTTCATGGACAAGCTCTACCCTGCTGCCATCGCTCTCGGGCGATACCACTAGCTGTAATTACTCTCCACGTGTGAAACTGTGGCTGAGGACACTGAAGCGTGACAAGTGGCCAGCCCTTCCCACACTGCTGGCTTTGCAAGATTGCACTTTGATTTATGTCTGCAGCCTTTGCTTGCAGGACTGGGAGCTGTTTGCGACTCTATTTGGTAGACTTGACTTTGGCCTGAAGCTTTTATTCACAGTCAGTCATCTCTGCACTTGACACACCAGACTGGTGTGCCTGGGACCGCAGCCTCCCGGCAACAACAGCTCAGGCCCACGTTTGATACCTCACTTCAGAGCAGACTAGAAACATTCCTTGCATCTCTCCTGCCTGAAGTGGCCCCCTTCAGCTCACTGCACAATAGAGTCCTGGGGTTCCCACAGTCCTCCGCTCTCCACATCCACTCAGAGCAACAGAGTGAAGCCCCAGTAACAGAAAGGCTGCTCACATTTCAGAATCTGATTGCTAATGGTTTTTTTTTTTTTTTGGTACTGGGGATTGAACTCAGGGATATTCTTCCTCTAAGCTACACCCCCAGCCATTTTTATTTTTTATTTTAAAACAGAGTCTGGCTGAGTTGCTGTTGAGGGTCTAAGTTGCTGAGGCTGGCCTCGAACCTGCAATCCTCCTGTCTGAGTATCCCAAGTGCTGGGATTACAGGTGTGCGCCACTGCACCCGGCTGATTGTTAATGATTTTATACTAACGTCACTTACTTTCCAGAGGGGCTATTCATAACTAAGTAGCATATGTCTTGGTTTACCTGGAACGGTCTTGGTTTATGCTGTTATCCCATGTAATTATTAATAGCACCCCCCTTTTTTGTGGTACTGGGGATTTAACCCAGAGGCATTCTACCTCCAAGCTACACCCCCAGCCCTATTTTATTTTTATTCTTTATTTTGAAACAGGGTCTCACTAAGTTGCGATAGACCTCACTAAGTAGCCGAGGCTGGCCGCGAACCCAGATCCTCCGATCTCAGCCTCCCAAGTACTGGGATTACAAGCATGTGCCACCATGCCCAGCAATAGCACCCCCTTTTACTCTTAAGTGTCCTGATTTGGATAACAAAACACATAGCCTCCCTATGTTTAATCCATTTATCTGTTTATAATTTCTCTATGGAAAATTAAAACGTCCTCTGCTTATCGATGCTTATAAGAAATCAGCAAGATTCATCCCTTCCTTTCAAACAGGACCAGATGAAACCAGTTTATTGGTGGCCATCTAGTGCATTCACATGGTTCTTTATTAGTTGCTTCATGGAACAGTTTCTATCAAGAGTACTTATATGCACCTAAGTCTTTCTGCTAAGTTAAGATGATTCTAATTTAAATTTTTTTCGTAATTTTTAATACTAACTTGAAATCAACTAAGTCATTTTATACTTTCCCAAATTTTAAACAGTAAATCCCCAACCTGGACTAGTAGTCACATTACCAGTTCTAAATATTATGATATTATGATAAAATATGTATATTCTATTTTGTTACTGCTTTCATTTCTCAAAGAAATTTCATATTTATTATTTCTTTCAGCCTTATAACTACCTCTGTAGCAGATAATATTACTGTCCTCATGAAGAAACTGAAAGACTCGGAGTCAAGGGGCTTGCAAGGTCAAGGTCATATAGGAAGTTAGCAGAGTCAGTACTAGAATTTAGGTCTTCTGGTACTTGGTTTTCTGCTCCTTCTATTCTCCATGATACCTCATACCTCACCACAGAGTCATTTATCCACGGCAAAACCAAACGTGAGGTGTACTGAGTGACTTCAAAATAGTGTGATCACTTATTCCTTCAGGACTTTTGGTTTTAACCCCTTAATTATGTTTGTTCTTCTCTGCATCTGTGTTTCCCACAAGTTTATTGAAGTAAAAACACCAAACTGAATCCAGGATTAATCCCTCTTAATGAGATTTCCAGGGTACTTTTAAGAAAAGAAGTGATCAACGAAAGCTGTTTGTATAGCTGTAGATGATAAATCCTAAAGCAAATACAGTGTACTGTGTGATTATTAATGAGTTCAGTCCTCAGGGGGAAAAAACAGCCACTAAGCAAAGAATTTGCATTTACTTTGCAATAAGGCTCCACATTGACCTTCTTCCAATATTTTTATTTCTGAACAATTCTGTCAGGTACCTCTCTTAGACATTTGAGACTTTCTGTGCACTGATGTAAGTTCTCTCTACAACAGTTTTTCTCTTCTGGGAGTACTAGTTAAATATGTAGATTACCAAGCCGGGCGTGGTGGCGCACGCTTGTAATCCCAGTATTTTGGGAGGTGGAGACCCGAGGATCTGGGTTCGCGGCCAGCCTCAGCTCGCGCACGCACACGCGTGCACACGTTCTCTCTCTCTCTCTCACTTCGTGTCTCTCTCTCTCTCTCTCTCTCTCTCTCTC